>AP027106.1:19456522-19648967 GCA_028142955.1 Pinctada fucata
ATTGCAAATGTTATTTGATAACGGATATATCCTAGAAAATCGGATTATCTTGACCCACCCCACTAAATATGAAATGGCCAATGGCTGCACATGTTTACTCAAAGATTACTGTATTTACACAGAACACATGTTTTCATCAAGGAAGCATGGCTATTATTTATCATACATTTTATAAGTGATATTTAGTCCTCCTTTCCTTGAATTTAATTCAAAGTACAGTCAACCATACACACTTTTTTATTATTTTTATGAAATTTTAAGTATCAATTTGATTTCAAATTTAAAATGTATATAAATGATGTTTTTGTGTTATTTTAGTGTGCACATGACAAAATAAGATATTAGTCTATCTAATGATGTGGATTATGTACAAGTTTTATGGCAAATGGCAAAGCAATGGTTAAAAAGAAATGAGCTTTGTATTTTCCTTTGCTTTGTCAGACCATCAGAAATGTGATACTTGGCTTGGTATAGGCACCTTAGTTTGAGGACAATATCTCCTGTGGTTGTAAGAATTTTGAAATAAAACTTTCACAGGTTGTTAAATATATATTAATCTTTCAGAAAATGTCTAGTTTTCATAAAGTGAAAAAACTCAGCTGTCCTCATAGGTCTCACTGGGGTAAATCGCCTTCGCGGAAGCCTGTAATAGGGGAAGATAGTTCCTAAAAAAATGAAAAGTGTATGTTTGGAAGCAAAGAAAAGTACGATCACATTAGTATTTTGGTGTAAAATGCATATCATGTGTTAGGAAAATTTATCTATTTTCAACTGAGATATTTTTAAGGTAAAATCGGGGACTATTTTGCGTGTCGTCGTGCATTTTGTAAAAGGTACCTAAATCGGCTTGACAGTGGATTCAAGGTGTGAAAAAAATGGTACACAAACTTCAACGTCAAATATCTCGAAAGATGCAGCGTGACGTTTTTTTTAAATTGATATGACTAAAAAGTACTGATCTTCATCTACAAGCATGTGAAAGGATTTTTCTGTCATTTATTCCTGGACGGAGATATCGGCAATCCAAGTCGACTAGTTTGTATAGAATTATATAGGAAAATATTTACCCCTGTGAGACCTCATAGTGCTGTAGAAACACAGATGCTGTAATCCCCTGTGCATGCTGGGCCATGCCCTGATCACTTGTTTAATTAAGGTATCAACATAATAGTGTACTAAATAAGCAATAGATAAAAAAAACAAGGTCAGAATAATTAGTTTTTTAAGAAAATATTAGTTTATTCAGAAATTTACATAGAATTTATGCATGTAAACTGCAGTAATGCTGAAATTCAATTATTTTTGGCATAATTATGGTCAGTTTCATTTTTATCTGCTAAGTCTTTGCTGTAATGGGCAGAAAAATTCTTGTTCTCATGTAAGCGATATTTTCTGAATTTTAATTCACTGCGTCGCTTTTTAAACTTCTGGGAAATTTGTCGCGCTTTGTCGTAACTGTCCTTTTTTTTGTCGCATGCCTAGGTATTTGATGACACGACTGCCTGCGGACAATGTCGCACCTAACTTTTTACAACGCAAGACCGTGCTACCAGAAAAGCCATGATTTTTCATCAACGCAGCAGTATGAACCCTTCCGAGATAGTTGCGGGACAGTGTAACATCCTTCGGATTGACTCGGTTGAGTCTACGATTGAACGCCTCTGTCGCCTGAGTGTTTGTAAGGAAGCGCATCTTTTGAACAGCTTGCGGGGATAGAAAAATGTGCAGACATTCAACTAATAAGGATTCATCTTTTGCATTCATTCTAATAACACAATTTCTAGGCATATAATTTCTCAACCACCTGTCATTAGTTAGCCCTTTACATGTGAAAGAATACTTCTGACAGCTGTCACCACAATAGCCTTTATAACACAAAATGATTGCCTCACATACATTTGGCATTGCAAGTTTTACTTTATGTATATTTCCATTATGATGTTTTAAGGCAGAATTCAATTCTGACACACACCTTGCCCTAACATCAGATGCAAATCTCCTTTTAAAAGTTTGTTGTTGTGATCTACTACAATTTGAAAATAAGTTAGCACTAAAAGGCTTGTTGACGATGGCGCGCTTTAATGAATTTGCCATATGCCGGGTGTCGCGTAGGTATTCGACTGTCCCTTTCTGTGTTCGCTGTATGCCGTTAAAAGATTTACTGTCTCCGTCAGCTGTGAAGTACCGTATACTTAACCGGTCTTCATTGACTTGACTGGCACAATCTGCGGCAAGCCTTTCTTCGTTACCAATGATACCGTCTTCAGGTAATGTCGCGGTGCATTTTCCGGTATGATTGGGGCAGACGGCATTTTTGTCTTTGAGACGGGCAATTTGTCCGCGCTTGCAAAGTTTGTTGACAGTTGATATGGCGATAACCTTCTTCGAAGCAGTCTCGTTTTCAAGCATAGTATATACCGCTTGACTGGCAGGCTGAAACGGAGTGTCGCCAAATCGATTGTTGAAACGACCGTCACCTTCTGCCCTTATACATGATGGGTCCTTTTCACCTATTGCTTCCTTTTTCAGTCTAATTTTCTTCCTTATTTTGGACATATCATCTGTGTTAAGTTGTACAATCTTATCTGAAATTGTGTTTGCCAAGTGGTTCATTGATGTTAAATCAGGTGGTGAAATGTTCATGCTAGTAAAGATGTCACATATGGGTCTATAGGCTATGGATGTTGTCATTAGACCAAGGATGAGGCCAACATTAGGTTTAGCAGCTTTTCTACCTTTTTTCAACTCCTGACTTTCAACTTCTTCATACAATTTAAACATTTTACTTTTGTAATTGCACTTGTTACAGTACATTCCTTCCTGCCATACAACACCCCATTGTTTCTCTCTGTTTTCATCAAACAGCAATTTTCCATCACATTTCAGTTTGAAATGTTCTTTTGAGGCATAGTCAAACAAATCTTCAACCTTCTTAGCATGAAAAAGCTTATAGTTATCCATATTAGGCTTTCACATTCAGTTTCCATTACATTGTGCACAAGGTCACTGTTAGGCTTCTCGCGCAGTAGTTGATATGGGACATCAATAGAATTCCCATGTACATCCTGTTGGTTAATTAAGGTATTCAGTTGTTCATTAGTATTATGAGCACTTGAATCAATTCTCACATATTGTTTATTTTCAACTTTCTGGAAGATTTTTCCCTTATTGTAAGGAGTCACACCCTTTTTGTATCTAAATTGGTTGATATTAGTCCTCTTTCTTTTAAATTTTCTCTGCATTTTCCTTATGTATGATTATTATTGTTTGGTATATATTTAAAGTAATGTATACTGTATGCATTATTTGCATTGCAAATGTTATTTGATAACGGATATATCCTAGAAAATCGGATTATCTTGACCCACCCCACTAAATATGAAATGGCCAATGGCTGCACATGTTTACTCAAAGATTACTGTATTTACACAGAACACATGTTTTCATCAAGGAAGCATGGCTATTATTTATCATACATTTTATAAGTGATATTTAGTCCTCCTTTCCTTGAATTTAATTCAAAGTACAGTCAACCATACACACTTTTTTATTATTTTTATGAAATTTTAAGTATCAATTTGATTTCAAATTTAAAATGTATATAAATGATGTTTTTGTGTTATTTTAGTGTGCACATGACAAAATAAGATATTAGTCTATCTAATGATGTGGATTATGTACAAGTTTTATGGCAAATGGCAAAGCAATGGTTAAAAAGAAATGAGCTTTGTATTTTCCTTTGCTTTGTCAGACCATCAGAAATGTGATACTTGGCTTGGTATAGGCACCTTAGTTTGAGGTCAATATCTCCTGTGGTTGTAAGAATTTTGAAATAAAACTTTCACAGGTTGTTAAATATATATTAATCTTTCAGAAAATGTCTAGTTTTCATAAAGTGAAAAAACTCAGCTGTCCTCATAGGTCTCACTGTGGTAAATCGCCTTCGCGGAAGCCTGTAATAGGGGAAGATAGTTCCTAAAAAAATGAAAAGTGTATGTTTGGAAGCAAAGAAAAGTACGATCACATTAGTATTTTGGTGTAAAATGCATATCATGTGTTAGGAAAATTTATCTACTTTCAACTGAGATATTTTTAAGGTAAAATCGGGGACTATTTTGCGTGTCGTCGTGCATTTTGTAAAAGGTACCTAAATCGGCTTGACAGTGGATTCAAGGTGTGAAAAAAATGGTACACAAACTTCAACGTCAAATATCTCGAAAGATGCAGCGTGACGTTTTTTTTAATTGATATGACTAAAAAGTACTAATCTTCATCTACAAGCATGTGAAAGGATTTTTCTGTCATTTATTCCTGGACGGAGATATCGGCAATCCAAGTCGACTAGTTTGTATAGAATTATATAGGAAAATATTTACCCCTGTGAGACCTCATAGTGCTGTAGAAACACAGATGCTGTAATCCCCTGTGCATGCTGGGCCATGCCCTGATCACTTGTTTAATTAAGGTATCAACATAATAGTGTACTAAATAAGCAATAGATGAAAAAACAAGGTCAGAATAATTAGTTTTTTAAGAAAATATTAGTTTATTCAGAAATTTACATAGAATTTATGCATGTAAACTGCAGTAATGCTGAAATTCAATTATTTTTGGCATAATTATGGTCAGTTTCATTTTTATCTGCTAAGTCTTTGCTGTAATGGGCAGAAAAATTCTTCTTCTCATGTAAGCGATATTTTCTGAATTTTAATTCACTGCGTCGCTTTTTAAACTTCTGGGAAATTTGTCGCGCTTTGTCGTAACTGTCCTTTTTTTTGTCGCATGCCTAGGTATTTGATGACACGACTGCCTGCGGACAATGTCGCACCTAACTTTTTACAACGCAAGACCGTGCTACCAGAAAAGCCATGATTTTTCATCAACGCAGCAGTATGAACCCTTCCGAGATAGTTGCGGGACAGTGTAACATCCTTCGGATTGACTCGGTTGAGTCTGCGATTGAACGCCTCTGTCGCCTGAGTGTTTGTAAGGAAGCGCATCTTTTGAACAGCTTGCGGGGACAGAAAAATGTGCAGACATTCAACTAATAAGGATTCATCTTTTGCATTCATTCTAATAACACAATTTCTAGGCATATAATTTCTCAACCACCTGTCATTAGTTAGCCCTTTACATGTGAAAGAATACTTCTGACAGCTGTCACCACAATAGCCTTTATAACACAAAATGATTGCCTCACATACATTTGGCATTGCAAGTTTTACTTTATGTATATTTCCATTATGATGTTTTAAGGCAGAATTCAATTCTGACACACACCTTGCCCTAACATCAGATGCAAATCTCCTTTTAAAAGCTTGTTGTTGTGATCTACTACAATTTGAAAATAAGTTAGCACTAAAAGGCTTGTTGACGATGGCGCGCTTTAATGAATTTGCCATATGCCGGGTGTCGCGTAGGTATTCGACTGTCCCTTTCTGTGTTCGCTGTATGCCGTTAAAAGATTTACTGTCTCCGTCAGCTGTGAAGTACCGTATACTTAACCGGTCTTCATTGACTTGACTGGCACAATCTGCGGCAAGCCTTTCTTCGTTACCAATGATACCGTCTTCAGGTAATGTCGCGGTGCATTTTCCGGTATGATTGGGGCAGACGGCATTTTTGTCTTTGAGACGGGCAATTTGTCCGCGCTTGCAAAGTTTGTTGACAGTTGATATGGCGATAACCTTCTTCGAAGCAGTCTCGTTTTCAAGCATAGTATATACCGCTTGACTGGCAGGCTGAAACGGAGTGTCGCCAAATCGATTGTTGAAACGACCGTCACCTTCTGCCCTTATACATGATGGGTCCTTTTCACCTATTGCTTCCTTTTTCAGTCTAATTTTCTTCCTTATTTTGGACATATCATCTGTGTTAAGTTGTACAATCTTATCTGAAATTGTGTTTGCCAAGTGGTTCATTGATGTTAAATCAGGTGGTGAAATGTTCATGCTAGTAAAGATGTCACATATGGGTCTATAGGCTATGGATGTTGTCATTAGACCAAGGATGAGGCCAACATTAGGTTTAGCAGCTTTTCTACCTTTTTTCAACTCCTGACTTTCAACTTCTTCATACAATTTAAACATTTTACTTTTGTAATTGCACTTGTTACAGTACATTCCTTCCTGCCATACAACACCCCATTGTTTCTCTCTGTTTTCATCAAACAGCAATTTTCCATCACATTTCAGTTTGAAATGTTCTTTTGAGGCATAGTCAAACAAATCTTCAACCTTCTTAGCATGAAAAAGCTTATAGTTATCCATATTAGGCCTTTCACATTCAGTTTCCATTACATTGTGCACAAGGTCACTGTTAGGCTTCTCGCGCAGTAGTTGATATGGGACATCAATAGAATTCCCATGTACATCCTGTTGGTTAATTAAGGTATTCAGTTATTCATTAGTATTATGAGCACTTGAATCAATTCTCACATATTGTTTATTTTCAACTTTCTGGAAGATTTTTCCCTTATTGTAAGGAGTCGCACCCTTTTTGTATCTAAATTGGTTGATATTAGTCCTCTTTCTTTTAAATTTTCTCTGCATTTTCCTTATGTATGATTATTATTGTTTGGTATATATTTAAAGTAATGTATACTGTATGCATTATTTGCATTGCAAATGTTATTTGATAACGGATATATCCTAGAAAATCGGATTATCTTGACCCACCCCACTAAATATGAAATGGCCAATGGCTGCACATGTTTACTCAAAGATTACTGTATTTACACAGAACACATGTTTTCATCAAGGAAGCATGGCTATTATTTATCATACATTTTATAAGTGATATTTAGTCCTCCTTTCCTTGAATTTAATTCAAAGTACAGTCAACCATACACACTTTTTTATTATTTTTATGAAATTTTAAGTATCAATTTGATTTCAAATTTAAAATGTATATAAATGATGTTTTTGTGTTATTTTAGTGTGCACATGACAAAATAAGATATTAGTCTATCTAATGATGTGGATTATGTACAAGTTTTATGGCAAATGGCAAAGCAATGGTTAAAAAGAAATGAGCTTTGTATTTTCCTTTGCTTTGTCAGACCATCAGAAATGTGATACTTGGCTTGGTATAGGCACCTTAGTTTGAGGTCAATATCTCCTGTGGTTGTAAGAATTTTGAAATAAAACTTCCACAGGTTGTTAAATATATATTAATCTTTCAGAAAATGTCTAGTTTTCATAAAGTGAAAAAACTCAGCTGTCCTCATAGGTCTCACTGGGGTAAATCGCCTTCGCGGAAGCCTGTAATAGGGGAAGATAGTTCCTAAAAAAATGAAAAGTTTATGTTTGGAAGCAAAGAAAAGTACGATCACATTAGTATTTTGGTGTAAAATGCATATCATGTGTTAGGAAAATTTATCTACTTTCAACTGAGATATTTTTAAGGTAAAATCGGGGACTATTTTGCGTGTCGTCGTGCATTTTGTAAAAGGTACCTAAATCGGCTTGACAGTGGATTCAAGGTGTGAAAAAAATGGTACACAAACTTCAACGTCAAATATCTCGAAAGATGCAGCGTGACGTTTTTTTTAAATTGATATGACTAAAAAGTACTGATCTTCATCTACAAGCATGTGAAAGGATTTTTCTGTCATTTATTCCTGGACGGAGATATCGGCAATCCAAGTCGACTAGTTTGTATAGAATTATATAGGAAAATATTTACCCCTGTGAGACCTCATAGTGCTGTAGAAACACAGATGCTGTAATCCCCTGTGCATGCTGGGCCATGCCCTGATCACTTGTTTAATTAAGGTATCAACATAATAGTGTACTAAATAAGCAATAGATGAAAAAAACAAGGTCAGAATAATTAGTTTTTTAAGAAAATATTAGTTTATTCAGAAATTTACATAGAATTTATGCATGTAAACTGCAGTAATGCTGAAATTCAATTATTTTTGGCATAATTATGGTCAGTTTCATTTTTATCTGCTAAGTCTTTGCTGTAATGGGCAGAAAAATTCTTGTTCTCATGTAAGCGATATTTTCTGAATTTTAATTCACTGCGTCGCTTTTTAAACTTCTGGGAAATTTGTCGCGCTTTGTCGTAACTGTCCTTTTTTTTGTCGCATGCCTAGGTATTTGATGACACGACTGCCTGCGGACAATGTCGCACCTAACTTTTTACAACGCAAGACCGTGCTACCAGAAAAGCCATGATTTTTCATCAACGCAGCAGTATGAACCCTTCCGAGATAGTTGCGGGACAGTGTAACATCCTTCGGATTGACTCGGTTGAGTCTGCGATTGAACGCCTCTGTCGCCTGAGTGTTTGTAAGGAAGCGCATCTTTTGAACAGCTTGCGGGGACAGAAAAATGTGCAGACATTCAACTAATAAGGATTCATCTTTTGCATTCATTCTAATAACACAATTTCTAGGCATATAATTTCTCAACCACCTGTCATTAGTTAGCCCTTTACATGTGAAAGAATACTTCTGACAGCTGTCACCACAATAGCCTTTATAACACAAAATGATTGCCTCACATACATTTGGCATTGAAAGTTTTACTTTATGTATATTTCCATTATGATGTTTTAAGGCAGAATTCAATTCTGACACACACCTTGCCCTAACATCAGATGCAAATCTCCTTTTAAAAGCTTGTTGTTGTGAAAATAAGTTAGCACTAAAAGGCTTGTTGACGATGGCGCGCTTTAATGAATTTGCCATATGCCGGGTGTCGCGTAGGTATTCGACTGTCCCTTTCTGTGTTCGCTGTATGCCGTTAAAAGATTTACTGTCTCCGTCAGCTGTGAAGTACCGTATACTTAACCGGTCTTAATTGACTTGACTGGCACAATCTGCGGCAAGCAGCCTTTCTTCGTTACCAATGATACCGTCTTCAGGTAATGTCGCGGTGCATTTTCCGGTATGATTGGGGCAGACGGCATTTTTGTCTTTGAGACGGGCAATTTGTCCGCGCTTGCAAAGTTTGTTGACAGTTGATATGGCGATAACCTTCTTCGAAGCAGTCTCGTTTTCAAGCATAGTATATACCGCTTGACTGGCAGGCTGAAACGGAGTGTCGCCAAATCGATTGTTGAAACGACCGTCACCTTCTGCCCTTATACATGATGGGTCCTTTTCACCTATTGCTTCCTTTTTCAGTCTAATTTTCTTCCTTATTTTGGACATATCATCTGTGTTAAGTTGTACAATCTTATCTGAAATTGTGTTTGCCAAGTGGTTCATTGATGTTAAATCAGGTGGTGAAATGTTCATGCTAGTAAAGATGTCACATATGGGTCTATAGGCTATGGATGTTGTCATTAGACCAAGGATGAGGCCAACATTAGGTTTAGCAGCTTTTCTACCTTTTTTCAACTCCTGACTTTCAACTTCTTCATACAATTTAAACATTTTACTTTTGTAATTGCACTTGTTACAGTACATTCCTTCCTGCCATACAACACCCCATTGTTTCTCTCTGTTTTCATCAAACAGCAATTTTCCATCACAGTTCAGTTTGAAATGTTCTTTTGAGGCATAGTCAAACAAATCTTCAACCTTCTTAGCATGAAAAAGCTTATAGTTATCCATATTAGGCCTTTCACATTCAGTTTCCATTACATTGTGCACAAGGTCACTGTTAGGCTTCTCGCGCAGTAGTTGATATGGGACATCAATAGAATTCCCATGTACATCCTGTTGGTTAATTAAGGTATTCAGTTGTTCATTAGTATTATGAGCACTTGAATCAATTCTCACATATTGTTTATTTTCAACTTTCTGGAAGATTTTTCCCTTATTGTAAGGAGTCACACCCTTTTTGTATCTAAATTGGTTGATATTAGTCCTCTTTCTTTTAAATTTTCTCTGCATTTTCCTTATGTATGATTATTATTGTTTGGTATATATTTAAAGTAATGTATACTGTATGCATTATTTGCATTGCAAATGTTATTTGATAACGGATATATCCTAGAAAATCGGATTATCTTGACCCACCCCACTAAATATGAAATGGCCAATGGCTGCACATGTTTACTCAAAGATTACTGTATTTACACAGAACACATGTTTTCATCAAGGAAGCATGGCTATTATTTATCATACATTTTATAAGTGATATTTAGTCCTCCTTTCCTTGAATTTAATTCAAAGTACAGTCAATCATACACACTTTTTTATTATTTTTATGAAATTTTAAGTATCAATTTGATTTCAAATTTAAAATGTATATAAATGATGTTTTTGTGTTATTTTAGTGTGCACATGACAAAATAAGATATTAGTCTATCTAATGATGTGGATTATGTACAAGTTTTATGGCAAATGGCAAAGCAATGGTTAAAAAGAAATGAGCTTTGTATTTTCCTTTGCTTTGTCAGACCATCAGAAATGTGATACTTGGCTTGGTATAGGCACCTTAGTTTGAGGTCAATATCTCCTGTGGTTGTAAGAATTTTGAAATAAAACTTTCACAGGTTGTTAAATATATATTAATCTTTCAGAAAATGTCTAGTTTTCATAAAGTGAAAAAACTCAGCTGTCCTCATAGGTCTCACTGGGGTAAATCGCCTTCGCGGAAGCCTGTAATAGGGGAAGATAGTTCCTAAAAAAATGAAAAGTGTATGTTTGGAAGCAAAGAAAAGTACGATCACATTAGTATTTTGGTGTAAAATGCATATCATGTGTTAGGAAAATTTATCTACTTTCAACTGAGATATTTTTAAGGTAAAATCGGGGACTATTTTGCGTGTCGTCGTGCATTTTGTAAAAGGTACCTAAATCGGCTTGACAGTGGATTCAAGGTGTGAAAAAAATGGTACACAAACTTCAACGTCAAATATCTCGAAAGATGCAGCGTGACGTTTTTTTTAAATTGATATGACTAAAAAGTACTAATCTTCATCTACAAGCATGTGAAAGGATTTTTCTGTCATTTATTCCTGGACGGAGATATCGGCAATCCAAGTCGACTAGTTTGTATAGAATTATATAGGAAAATATTTACCCCTGTGAGACCTCATAGTGCTGTAGAAACACAGATGCTGTAATCCCCTGTGCATGCTGGGCCATGCCCTGATCACTTGTTTAATTAAGGTATCAACATAATAGTGTACTAAATAAGCAATAGATGAAAAAAACAAGGTCAGAATAATTAGTTTTTTAAGAAAATATTAGTTTATTCAGAAATTTACATAGAATTTATGCATGTAAACTGCAGTAATGCTGAAATTCAATTATTTTTGGCATAATTATGGTCAGTTTCATTTTTATCTGCTAAGTCTTTGCTGTAATGGGCAGAAAAATTCTTGTTCTCATGTAAGCGATATTTTCTGAATTTTAATTCACTGCGTCGCTTTTTAAACTTCTGGGAAATTTGTCGCGCTTTGTCGTAACTGTCCTTTTTTTTGTCGCATGCCTAGGTATTTGATGACACGACTGCCTGCGGACAATGTCGCACCTAACTTTTTACAACGCAAGACCGTGCTACCAGAAAAGCCATGATTTTTCATCAACGCAGCAGTATGAACCCTTCCGAGATAGTTGCGGGACAGTGTAACATCCTTCGGATTGACTCGGTTGAGTCTGCGATTGAACGCCTCTGTCGCCTGAGTGTTTGTAAGGAAGCGCATCTTTTGAACAGCTTGCGGGGACAGAAAAATGTGCAGACATTCAACTAATAAGGATTCATCTTTTGCATTCATTCTAATAACACAATTTCTAGGCATATAATTTCTCAACCACCTGTCATTAGTTAGCCCTTTACATGTGAAAGAATACTTCTGACAGCTGTCACCACAATAGCCTTTATAACACAAAATGATTGCCTCACATACATTTGGCATTGCAAGTTTTACTTTATGTATATTTCCATTATGATGTTTTAAGGCAGAATTCAATTCTGACACACACCTTGCCCTAACATCAGATGCAAATCTCCTTTTAAAAGCTTGTTGTTGTGATCTACTACAATTTGAAAATAAGTTAGCACTAAAAGGCTTGTTGACGATGGCGCGCTTTAATGAATTTGCCATATGCCGGGTGTCGCGTAGGTATTCGACTGTCCCTTTCTGTGTTCGCTGTATGCCGTTAAAAGATTTACTGTCTCCGTCAGCTGTGAAGTACCGTATACTTAACCGGTCTTCATTGACTTGACTGGCACAATCTGCGGCAAGCCTTTCTTCGTTACCAATGATACCGTCTTCAGGTAATGTCGCGGTGCATTTTCCGGTATGATTGGGGCAGACGGCATTTTTGTCTTTGAGACGGGCAATTTGTCCGCGCTTGCAAAGTTTGTTGACAGTTGATATGGCGATAACCTTCTTCGAAGCAGTCTCGTTTTCAAGCATAGTATATACCGCTTGACTGGCAGGCTGAAACGGAGTGTCGCCAAATCGATTGTTGAAACGACCGTCACCTTCTGCCCTTATACATGATGGGTCCTTTTCACCTATTGCTTCCTTTTTCAGTCTAATTTTCTTCCTTATTTTGGACATATCATCTGTGTTAAGTTGTACAATCTTATCTGAAATTTTGTTTGCCAAGTGGTTCATTGATGTTAAATCAGGTGGTGAAATGTTCATGCTAGTAAAGATGTCACATATGGGTCTATAGGCTATGGATGTTGTCATTAGACCAAGGATGAGGCCAACATTAGGTTTAGCAGCTTTTCTACCTTTTTTCAACTCCTGACTTTCAACTTCTTCATACAATTTAAACATTTTACTTTTGTAATTGCACTTGTTACAGTACATTCCTTCCTGCCATTCAACACCCCATTGTTTCTCTCTGTTTTCATCAAACAGCAATTTTCCATCACATTTCAGTTTGAAATGTTCTTTTGAGGCATAGTCAAACAAATCTTCAACCTTCTTAGCATGAAAAAGCTTATAGTTATCCATATTAGGCCTTTCACATTCAGTTTCCATTACATTGTGCACAAGGTCACTGTTAGGCTTCTCGCGCAGTAGTTGATATGGGACATCAATAGAATTCCCATGTACATCCTGTTGGTTAATTAAGGTATTCAGTTGTTCATTAGTATTATGAGCACTTGAATCAATTCTCACATATTGTTTATTTTCAACTTTCTGGAAGATTTTCCCCTTATTGTAAGGAGTCACACCCTTTTTGTATCTAAATTGGTTGATATTAGTCCTCTTTCTTTTAAATTTTCTCTGC
Source organism: Pinctada fucata (assembly GCA_028142955.1). NCBI lineage: Eukaryota > Metazoa > Mollusca > Bivalvia > Pterioida > Pteriidae > Pinctada > Pinctada fucata. The sequence continues at coordinate 19,469,682 of AP027106.1, forward strand.
ATTTTCCTTATGTATGATTATTATTGTTTGGTATATATTTAAAGTAATGTATACTGTATGCATTATTTGCATTGCAAATGTTATTTGATAACGGATATATCCTAGAAAATCGGATTATCTTGACCCACCCCACTAAATATGAAATGACCAATGGCTGCACATGTTTACTCAAAGATTACTGTATTTACACAGAACACATGTTTTCATCAAGGAAGCATGGCTATTATTTATCATACATTTTATAAGTGATATTTAGTCCTCCTTTCCTTGAATTTAATTCAAAGTACAGTCAACCATACACACTTTTTTATTATTTTTATGAAATTTTAAGTATCAATTTGATTTCAAATTTAAAATGTATATAAATGATGTTTTTGTGTTATTTTAGTGTGCACATGACAAAATAAGATATTAGTCTATCTAATGATGTGGATTATGTACAAGTTTTATGGCAAATGGCAAAGCAATGGTTAAAAAGAAATGAGCTTTGTATTTTCCTTTGCTTTGTCAGACCATCAGAAATGTGATACTTGGCTTGGTATAGGCACCTTAGTTTGAGGTCAATATCTCCTGTGGTTGTAAGAATTTTGAAATAAAACTTTCACAGGTTGTTAAATATATATTAATCTTTCAGAAAATGTCTAGTTTTCATAAAGTGAAAAAACTCAGCTGTCCTCATAGGTCTCACTGGGGTAAATCGCCTTCGCGGAAGATAGTTCCTAAAAAAATGAAAAGTGTATGTTTGGAAGCAAAGAAAAGTACGATCACATTAGTATTTTGGTGTAAAATGCATATCATGTGTTAGGAAAATTTATCTACTTTCAACTGAAATATTTTTAAGGTAAAATCGGGGACTATTTTGCGTGTCGTCGTGCATTTTGTAAAAGGTACCTAAATCGGCTTGACAGTGGATTCAAGGTGTGAAAAAAATGGTACACAAACTTCAACGTCAAATATCTCGAAAGATGCAGCGTGACGTTTTTTTTAATTGATATGACTAAAAAGTACTAATCTTCATCTACAAGCATGTGAAAGGATTTTTCTGTCATTTATTCCTGGACGGAGATATCGGCAATCCAAGTCGACTAGTTTGTATAGAATTATATAGGAAAATATTTACCCCTGTGAGACCTCATAGTGCTGTAGAAACACAGATGCTGTAATCCCCTGTGCATGCTGGGCCATGCCCTGATCACTTGTTTAATTAAGGTATCAACATAATAGTGTACTAAATAAGCAATAGATGAAAAAAACAAGGTCAGAATAATTAGTTTTTTAAGAAAATATTAGTTTATTCAGAAATTTACATAGAATTTATGCATGTAAACTGCAGTAATGCTGAAATTCAATTATTTTTGGCATAATTATGGTCAGTTTCATTTTTATCTGCTAAGTCTTTGCTGTAATGGGCAGAAAAATTCTTGTTCTCATGTAAGCGATATTTTCTGAATTTTAATTCACTGCGTCGCTTTTTAAACTTCTGGGAAATTTGTCGCGCTTTGTCGTAACTGTCCTTTTTTTTCGCATGCCTAGGTATTTGATGACACGACTGCCTGCGGACAATGTCGCACCTAACTTTTTACAACGCAAGACCGTGCTACCAGAAAAGCCATGATTTTTCATCAACACAGCAGTATGAACCCTTCCGAGATAGTTGCGGGACAGTGTAACATCCTTCGGATTGACTCGGTTGAGTCTGCGATTGAACGCCTCTGTCGCCTGAGTGTTTGTAAGGAAGCGCATCTTTTGAACAGCTTGCGGGGACAGAAAAATGTGCAGACATTCAACTAATAAGGATTCATCTTTTGCATTCATTCTAATAACACAATTTCTAGGCATATAATTTCTCAACCACCTGTCATTAGTTAGCCCTTTACATGTGAAAGAATACTTCTGACAGCTGTCACCACAATAGCCTTTATAACACAAAATGATTGCCTCACATACATTTGGCATTGCAAGTTTTACTTTATGTATATTTCCATTATGATGTTTTAAGGCAGAATTCAATTCTGACACACACCTTGCCCTAACATCAGATGCAAATCTCCTTATAAAAGCTTGTTGTTGTGATCTACTACAATTTGAAAATAAGTTAGCACTAAAAGGCTTGTTGACGATGGCGCGCTTTAATGAATTTGCCATATGCCGGGTGTCGCGTAGGTATTCGACTGTCCCTTTCTGTGTTCGCTGTATGCCGTTAAAAGATTTACTGTCTCCGTCAGCTGTGAAGTACCGTATACTTAACCGGTCTTCATTGACTTGACTGGCACAATCTGCGGCAAGCCTTTCTTCGTTACCAATGATACCGTCTTCAGGTAATGTCGCGGTGCATTTTCCGGTATGATTGGGGCAGACGGCATTTTTGTCTTTGAGACGGGCAATTTGTCCGCGCTTGCAAAGTTTGTTGACAGTTGATATGGCGATAACCTTCTTCGAAGCAGTCTCGTTTTCAAGCATAGTATATACCGCTTGACTGGCAGGCTGAAACGGAGTGTCGCCAAATCGATTGTTGAAACGACCGTCACCTTCTGCCCTTATACATGATGGGTCCTTTTCACCTATTGCTTCCTTTTTCAGTCTAATTTTCTTCCTTATTTTGGACATATCATCTGTGTTAAGTTGTACAATCTTATCTGAAATTTTGTTTGCCAAGTGGTTCATTGATGTTAAATCAGGTGGTGAAATGTTCATGCTAGTAAAGATGTCACATATGGGTCTATAGGCTATGGATGTTGTCATTAGACCAAGGATGAGGCCAACATTAGGTTTAGCAGCTTTTCTACCTTTTTCAACTCCTGACTTTCAACTTCTTCATACAATTTAAACATTTTACTTTTGTAATTGCACTTGTTACAGTACATTCCTTCCTGCCATACAACACCCCATTGTTTCTCTCTGTTTTCATCAAACAGCAATTTTCCATCACATTTCAGTTTGAAATGTTCTTTTGAGGCATAGTCAAACAAATCTTCAACCTTCTTAGCATGAAAAAGCTTATAGTTATCCATATTAGGCCTTTCACATTCAGTTTCCATTACATTGTGCACAAGGTCACTGTTAGGCTTCTCGCGCAGTAGTTGATATGGGACATCAATAGAATTCCCATGTACATCCTGTTGGTTAATTAAGGTATTCAGTTGTTCATTAGTATTATGAGCACTTGAATCAATTCTCACATATTGTTTATTTTCAACTTTCTGGAAGATTTTTCCCTTATTGTAAGGAGTCACACCCTTTTTGTATCTAAATTGGTTGATATTAGTCCTCTTTCTTTTAAATTTTCTCTGCATTTTCCTTATGTATGATTATTATTGTTTGGTATATATTTAAAGTAATGTATACTGTATGCATTATTTGCATTGCAAATGTTATTTGATAACGGATATATCCTAGAAAATCGGATTATCTTGACCCACCCCACTAAATATGAAATGGCCAATGGCTGCACATGTTTACTCAAAGATTACTGTATTTACACAGAACACATGTTTTCATCAAGGAAGCATGGCTATTATTTATCATACATTTTATAAGTGATATTAGTCCTCCTTTCCTTGAATTTAATTCAAAGTACAGTCAACCATACACACTTTTTTATTATTTTTATGAAATTTTAAGTATCAATTTGATTTCAAATTTAAAATGTATATAAATGATGTTTTTGTATTATTTTAGTGTGCACATGACAAAATAAGATATTAGTCTATCTAATGATGTGGATTATGTACAAGTTTTATGGCAAATGGCAAAGCAATGGTTAAAAAGAAATGAGCTTTGTATTTTCCTTTGCTTTGTCAGACCATCAGAAATGTGATACTTGGCTTGGTATAGGCACCTTAGTTTGAGGTCAATATATCCTGTGGTTGTAAGAATTTTGAAATAAAACTTTCACAGGTTGTTAAATATATATTAATCTTTCAGAAAATGTCTAGTTTTCATAAAGTGAAAAAACTCAGCTGTCCTCATAGGTCTCACTGGGGTAAATCGCCTTCGCGGAAGCCTGTAATAGGGGAAGATAGTTCCTAAAAAATGAAAAGTGTATGTTTGGAAGCAAAGAAAAGTACGATCACATTAGTATTTTGGTGTAAAATGCATATCATGTGTTAGGAAAATTTATCTACTTTCAACTGAGATATTTTTAAGGTAAAATCGGGGACTATTTTGCGTGTCGTCGTGCATTTTGTAAAAGGTACCTAAATCGGCTTGACAGTGGATTCAAGGTGTGAAAAAAATGGTACACAAACTTCAACGTCAAATATCTCGAAAGATGCAGCGTGACGTTTTTTTTAATTGATATGACTAAAAAGTACTAATCTTCATCTACAAGCATGTGAAAGGATTTTTCTGTCATTTATTCCTGGACGGAGATATCGGCAATCCAAGTCGACTAGTTTGTATAGAATTATATAGGAAAATATTTACCCCTGTGAGACCTCATAGTGCTGTAGAAACACAGATGCTGTAATCCCCTGTGCATGCTGGGCCATGCCCTGATCCATTGTTTAATTAAGGTATCAACATAATAGTGTACTAAATAAGCAATAGATGAAAAAAACAAGGTCAGAATAATTAGTTTTTTAAGAAAATATTAGTTTATTCAGAAATTTACATAGAATTTATGCATGTAAACTGCAGTAATGCTGAAATTCAATTATTTTTGGCATAATTATGGTCAGTTTCATTTTTATCTGCTAAGTCTTTGCTGTAATGGGCAGAAAAATTCTTGTTCTCATGTAAGCGATATTTTCTGAATTTTAATTCACTGCGTCGCTTTTTAAACTTCTGGGAAATTTGTCGCGCTTTGTCGTAACTGTCCTTTTTTTTTCGCATGCCTAGGTATTTGATGACACGACTGCCTGCGGACAATGTCGCACCTAACTTTTTACAACGCAAGACCGTGCTACCAGAAAAGCCATGATTTTTCATCAACGCAGCAGTATGAACCCTTCCGAGATAGTTGCGGGACAGTGTAACATCCTTCGGATTGACTCGGTTGAGTCTGCGATTGAACGCCTCTGTCGCCTGAGTGTTTGTAAGGAAGCGCATCTTTTGAACAGCTTGCGGGGACAGAAAAATGTGCAGACATTCAACTAATAAGGATTCATCTTTTGCATTCATTCTAATAACACAATTTCTAGGCATATAATTTCTCAACCACCTGTCATTAGTTAGCCCTTTACATGTGAAAGAATACTTCTGACAGCTGTCACCACAATAGCCTTTATAACACAAAATGATTGCCTCACATACATTTGGCATTGCAAGTTTTACTTTATGTATATTTCCATTATGATGTTTTAAGGCAGAATTCAATTCTGACACACACCTTGCCCTAACATCAGATGCAAATCTCCTTATAAAAGCTTGTTGTTGTGATCTACTACAATTTGAAAATAAGTTAGCACTAAAAGGCTTGTTGACGATGGCGCGCTTTAATGAATTTGCCATATGCCGGGTGTCGCGTAGGTATTCGACTGTCCCTTTCTGTGTTCGCTGTATGCCGTTAAAAGATTTACTGTCTCCGTCAGCTGTGAAGTACCGTATACTTAACCGGTCTTCATTGACTTGACTGGCACAATCTGCGGCAAGCCTTTCTTCGTTACCAATGATACCGTCTTCAGGTAATGTCGCGGTGCATTTTCCGGTATGATTGGGGCAGACGGCATTTTTGTCTTTGAGACGGGCAATTTGTCCGCGCTTGCAAAGTTTGTTGACAGTTGATATGGCGATAACCTTCTTCGAAGCAGTCTCGTTTTCAAGCATAGTATATACCGCTTGACTGGCAGGCTGAAACGGAGTGTCGCCAAATCGATTGTTGAAACGACCGTCACCTTCTGCCCTTATACATGATGGGTCCTTTTCACCTATTGCTTCCTTTTTCAGTCTAATTTTCTTCCTTATTTTGGACATATCATCTGTGTTAAGTTGTACAATCTTATCTGAAATTTTGTTTGCCAAGTGGTTCATTGATGTTAAATCAGGTGGTGAAATGTTCATGCTAGTAAAGATGTCACATATGGGTCTATAGGCTATGGATGTTGTCATTAGACCAAGGATGAGGCCAACATTAGGTTTAGCAGCTTTTCTACCTTTTTCAACTCCTGACTTTCAACTTCTTCATACAATTTAAACATTTTACTTTTGTAATTGCACTTGTTACAGTACATTCCTTCCTGCCATACAACACCCCATTGTTTCTCTCTGTTTTCATCAAACAGCAATTTTCCATCACATTTCAGTTTGAAATGTTCTTTTGAGGCATAGTCAAACAAATCTTCAACCTTCTTAGCATGAAAAAGCTTATAGTTATCCATATTAGGCCTTTCACATTCAGTTTCCATTACATTGTGCACAAGGTCACTGTTAGGCTTCTCGCGCAGTAGTTGATATGGGACATCAATAGAATTCCCATGTACATCCTGTTGGTTAATTAAGGTATTCAGTTGTTCATTAGTATTATGAGCACTTGAATCAATTCTCACATATTGTTTATTTTCAACTTTCTGGAAGATTTTTCCCTTATTGTAAGGAGTCACACCCTTTTTGTATCTAAATTGGTTGATATTAGTCCTCTTTCTTTTAAATTTTCTCTGCATTTTCCTTATGTATGATTATTATTGTTTGGTATATATTTAAAGTAATGTATACTGTATGCATTATTTGCATTGCAAATGTTATTTGATAACGGATATATCCTAGAAAATCGGATTATCTTGACCCACCCCACTAAATATGAAATGGCCAATGGCTGCACATGTTTACTCAAAGATTACTGTATTTACACAGAACACATGTTTTCATCAAGGAAGCATGGCTATTATTTATCATACATTTTATAAGTGATATTTAGTCCTCCTTTCCTTGAATTTAATTCAAAGTACAGTCAACCATACACACTTTTTTATTATTTTTATGAAATTTTAAGTATCAATTTGATTTCAAATTTAAAATGTATATAAATGATGTTTTTGTATTATTTTAGTGTGCACATGGCAAAATAAGATATTAGTCTATCTAATGATGTGGATTATGTACAAGTTTTATGGCAAATGGCAAAGCAATGGTTAAAAAGAAATGAGCTTTGTATTTTCCTTTGCTTTGTCAGACCATCAGAAATGTGATACTTGGCTTGGTATAGGCACCTTAGTTTGAGGTCAATATATCCTGTGGTTGTAAGAATTTTGAAATAAAACTTTCACAGGTTGTTAAATATATATTAATCTTTCAGAAAATGTCTAGTTTTCATAAAGTGAAAAAACTCAGCTGTCCTCATAGGTCTCACTGGGGTAAATCGCCTTCGCGGAAGCCTGTAATAGGGGAAGATAGTTCCTAAAAAAATGAAAAGTGTATGTTTGGAAGCAAAGAAAAGTACGATCACATTAGTATTTTGGTGTAAAATGCATATCATGTGTTAGGAAAATTTATCTACTTTCAACTGAGATATTTTTAAGGTAAAATCGGGGACTATTTTGCGTGTCGTCGTGCATTTTGTAAAAGGTACCTAAATCGGCTTGACAGTGGATTCAAGGTGTGAAAAAAATGGTACACAAACTTCAACGTCAAATATCTCGAAAGATGCAGCGTGACGTTTTTTTTTAAATTGATATGACTAAAAAGTACTAATCTTCATCTACAAGCATGTGAAAGGATTTTTCTGTCATTTATTCCTGGACGGAGATATCGGCAATCCAAGTCGACTAGTTTGTATAGAATTATATAGGAAAATATTTACCCCTGTGAGACCATCACCTGTGCGTTTAGGTCCCATCTGAAAATAGACTGATGTAGGGTAGTTGTAAAAAAATGTAAATTGCAGGTGACTACCCTTGTACAATTTCGATATTTTTATACAGAACCTATAGAGGACACTTCAATTTACCAAGATTTTGCTGCGCATTTAATAGAAATTTTAATAGTTGTGTAAAATGTGGATGTAAACTCGAGTTTTGCAGTGTTTTTACCACTTTTTTTCCTTCTCGGTATATTTTCTTCTCTTAATCGTTTTAAGTGGCACAATGCCAAGCACATTTCTAAATCTACAGGATTTACTGAAGAAAACGATATAACATTTATATTATTTTTTCCTTATTTACCACTTGCAAAATTCAATTTAAAACCGAGACAACACTGTAGAGTTATATTTAGGGCTGTCACGTGACACAGGGGATTCCCCTTGGTGATTTTTTTTCTTAGCTACCAGACACCTACCAGATATTAAAAAAATACAGCTTTGAACTAAAGAAAGAACGTTTAAGCTGTAATTGAGGGTTGAATGTCAGGCATCGTAAAAATTGAATATTTTCAGCGCGACGTCAGCGTGGAGCACCTTAACGCAGCCGCGTAGAAAAACATTCAAAACACATTCAAAATCTTAGATTAAGGATGGCGTCAGACACAAAAGACTTTACGATTTCGCGCAATGAGTACAAGAGTGTTCTATCTGATTCTCCTGTTTTCGAGAAATCGACTTTGAAAATTTTGCCACTCTGTTTGATGTTTTAATAACATGACCCATGCCATAAAGCATTATATATCAAAATAATACATGTACAGTAGCTAATATGTGTGATTTTATATCACACAGTTGCGTTTTTCTCATGAAAATCGAAAGTTTTACATGGAGATAGAACAGTTAGGATAAAGCCAGTGTTCCAATAAAGCCTTCATTAAAAGAATAAAATCGAATTCATTAACGTTGTTCCTTAATAATAACAATTCAAAACAATAATTCTCAAAACTGTAACGTCAATGATTAAGAATAAAATAAATTTGAGGGAACGGAAGGCAGTACAACATTACCACCACCCCCACTCCCATCCCACTTTCACCACATCTGTGTCTTTTCTCTTTCAATTTCCCAGTTTGTTTAACAAATATTAAAATTCTTCTTTTTATTCTCTACATTTTCCTATGCTTAAATCCTGACGAAACAGTCCAAATACTTCTTGCAGATACCATTCCTCCTTCTGTTTCCTCAAAGGACATCCAATGAAATAAAGAAAAGTCTTATAACTTAAATAAGCTTTTCAGTCAAGGATACGTTTGTGACCAACTAAACTCGTCACTGAGGAAGTTCTACGGTCGAGAAGGAGAACTCATCATACATGTACATTATGATGTCCGACTCTCCAAAATGGTGGATGATTTTCTGTCTCAGACCATTTGAACCATCCAACCGACAAATATACTTGTACATTGTATCTTCCGAAATAGAAGTAACCGGATGCGACAATTCTACCGAATTGAAGTGACGGGTTTTGCATGCAAGCAGGGGATGCTGACTCTTCCTGGGCACCTGTTCTTACTCCGATATAGAGAGTTCACCTCTTTTCATATGGTTGAGGTTTTTCTTTGTTTGCTTTGGTTCTTGTTTTATCCTGATTATTTATGCCTTAGGTTTATGAGTTTCTGGATTATCGATTTTGTAATATTTATCGGGATATGGTCATTATCCATATAAATTTGCCAGTTCAACGACTTTCAATATGTCTGATAGTCAACACAATGTTAATAATTACAAAAATTGTTAAAGCATACAGGATGAATGATTTATTATCAGAAAAAATGGAAAACTAACAATAAATTAAACATGGAAATGTCTAGTCCATGCTGAAAAATTTATCCTTCCTTAAATGATGCTATTGAATTTGAAGACGTTGGTGAGTGTCACTGCTGGTGGACCAGGAGTCCCCGAGGGCACATATAGCCAAGCTCGATCTTCAGTTGATCGTTTCTTCACCGCATTTCAAAATTTCTGTTCATGAAATTTGTAAAGTATATATAACAGTTTCTACTGATTCCGATGGTATGTTAACCTCATTATTGCTAAAAATGAAGACGGAATACTTCTGCACTGAATATGCGATTTAATGAAAATTGAATTTCGTGTTATTGAATGATTCGGTAATTGATTTTATTGCAAATTTTCTATTTATTTCTCCAATTTTGTTACACGACTGGTAATGTGATTGTTATTTATCGTGTTAAAATAAATGAATACGTAGTTAATAATTTATCAGCACCATTTTACAATTTCAGTTATTTGGAACCTGCTAATTGACCCTTCGGATTTCGGGAAAAAATGCAAAATTTCGTGACGTCGCAATGCTTTTACCATGTGTTTACCTCGGACAAACAAGCTCCGAACCTCGGTCAAACATCGAAATTGCATTGTGACGTCATGAAATTTCTCAAATTTTTCCCGCGTTCGGAAGGGTCAATTAAGGTTGAAAGGATACATCAAGAGTGAATTTGCCATATTTTACAGGCTGCGTTGCGATATATTGTGATATATTAACATTACTACTAGATGTTAAACGCCCATTAGGCTACTATAATTATATTCCAATAAATAAATTGCCTATTGTGACGTCACGTTCAAGTTTTCAACGTATGGAGAATTTCCCAACGTATCAATAGTTCTGACGATGTTACGCTCAGTATCAGCAATTTTCATGCAAGTAAGAGTCTCTCATATTTAGTACGAATGTTAATATAAGTAATGACTATCTTGCTTTTGGTGTTCATGGATGTATGATTTTGTTACAAAATGTCTTGAAATTTCTAAAACGTGCGTCCTGTAGTATCATATCCTATTCTGCTACGGCTTTCAGTTCATTTTTGGACATAATAATTTTTACACTTTTTTGCCATATTACATTGTTTAGACTGAGGATCACTGACGAAGGTTGAGTACCCGAAACGTGCATGTCTTGTTCATGCTGCAAATTTATCTGGTCTTAAATGATGCTTTTGAATTTGAAGACGTTTAACATATGATGGGTCACGTGCAAGTTGTCCGAGAATCGCTTCGCTTTTCACAGAATTTGCACGTGACCAACCAGAATAACACCTATCTAAATTCACGTTCCTCTTTGCATAATTGTCCGTACTGATCATAATTTCTGATTGAATTTCACATTGTCAATTAATGCCATTTGATTGACAGAAATGCGTATCGCAATACATCGCATTGCCATAGATTATATGAATAAATCAATGAATCACTTTGATTAGAAACATGCGATCCATGGTCCACATCGCTCGCAATTGAAATGAATTATGACAAACCCAATTAAAATGGTTCAATGATTTATTCATGTAATTTATAGCGTTGCGATTTATTGCGATACGCGTTTCGTATCGCGATACGATATGCATTTATTAAATATTATATATTGTTACACCCCTGCTATTTATATAATTAAGATTGTGAACTGTTTATTCTCTATAACTTGTATCAATTCAGCATTTCAAGTGCACTTTAATCCCGGAAGAATGCACAAGCGGAAAATATAACATTTGTCACGATAAGACGACAGAAATCTTATTTTAAGTTTTACGGATCCGCCTATCCTAATTGTAGCTATTAACTTTTAATCATTTTTAATTAAATGAAATGAACGTTCTTTTTTTTTTCTTCTGCTCATCCTTATTTGCTCGGACTGTTAAGAATTCAGTGTTCTCCCCAGTCCGATTTTCTTAAAATGTGTACATAAATATTTTTGGTACCCCTTTGGATTAGTTTTAAATTGATTTAACCGCTACATACCCAATAAATTAACCTCTGTTGTATGCAACCTGAGGTGTCAACGTCTCAAAACTTGAATTTTTCGTACATTTAACCTGCAGATCCTACGTTTAAATGCTTTGATAACACGTCTCGCATAGCTGGCATATGTTTTCTTTCTAGTGAAAACGAAAAAGACCATTCTGATAACACGCAATATAAATTTCTTTAATTAAACACTAAGTCTGCCAACTGCTACCAGAAATAGACTCAAGAGAATTTTCTCAAAAGACCCAAAACTAACGGTTTCATATAAAACCATCATGATCAGTATCTCTCTTTTAAGAAAGAAAACCAATCATTATGATCTCACTTAAAAATTTAATGATGTCTATCATGTAGATAAGAATTAAGTATTTTTAGCACATTTCATTAAACAGCAACAAAATATGACATAATACACAATGACGCAATGTAAACGCAAAGGACAATGACTCATCGCAACGTAAGGTTCTTCACGAAGAAATAACACCATGCTATATGTAATTTTTGGGAAGAACACTGGAGTTTTGCTTTTACGCATTAGAGGCTGCAGCTTTGAGCATGTCATAAACAAGCAGAATTTAGATCGCGATTGTTGCAAAAAAATATGAAATTTACTGAATTTATTTTTTTTATTTTCATCTCCCTCCTCCTACTCTGTTTTGGAAAAATTAAATACGTAAAACTGAAAAACACATTTCTGTCGCCTAAAGACCATAAAGCACATAAGATATATTATACCGGTATAGTTATGTCGAGCGCAAATTGACAAAACAAACAAAAAGATAAAAAAGGACAGAAAAATCATACATTAAATCTGCGATTTTTACGACGAATAAACTGATAGTTATTTATGTGTATATTTAGCTCCTGATAACTTGTGTTTAAGTTCTAGCATACCTTTTAAGCACAAAGCTATCCTTTTGTCATAACTGCATTATGTGCACTAATAGTACTCGAAACAAACCCAACTATGATAACATTCATGTTTTACTATCACTGTAGCGAATCACGTGATATATACAAATACAATTTCATGCATACGAATCCCCTTCGATTAAACAAGATCAAAACTGTCTAAATCTTCCTTATGTGAATTTAGTTTAGGCCTATCATACGAGCATCATTATCAATGATATGATGTTAATCTATTCTTGTCAAGAAAAGAGGTATATCTAGAGAACACTAAACAGAATGTGTTTATTTACGTGCACCATATCACATAGTGTTAATTAAATAGAAATTTCAAAAGTGTTCTCTAAATATTCTCTTTTCTTGACCTGGCGGAAATATGCGGCGCTTCGCCCTTGATGCCCTTCGTCGCGCCCTTGATGCCATCTCCAATGGAAATGAGAAAGGATGCCCAGAAAGAGTTAACACCTCCTGCTTGCTAGCACCACTTATGACTTTAGTCGTACAGAAAAGGTCAAAACCGTTGACGAAGATGTCCAATTTTGTGTTTATGGATTAATGCTTCTAACATGAAATTTCTCTCATTATTACAGAAAAGGAAATATTGTAGACTTTCATATTTTTAATGTATCGTCCGAAAATGTTTGAAGTGACAAAGTCGGCTAGTTGCTCTCGACTATACATTTCCTTGAATAGTTTTCGATTAGTCACCTTACCTTCAGAACGAAGTCGTTGTAGCTTGAACTTGCTCTGACGTAGCGTATTGATTCTGATGTTAATACACACTATTATGCAGGAGATAGAAGAATGTTACTATTGCACATTTTGTCATTTGCCTATCAAGGATGATTAAGGGAATTTTTGAGTACGAGTTTTCAAATTGACTGCTTTTACAATGAAATTGGTTCTTTAGTACTAATATTTCAATATTGACAATTTGACCTATTAAGACATTACCAGATTTGACGCGTTTCGATTTGGCATTTGCAGCGGGTGTTGCATGTAGCCAGAGAACGATTACTCCTGCCGGGCACATAATGCTGCCTCAATTAGGGAGTTTATGATTGCCTTGTTGATAGATACTTACACATATATACCATATTTCCCTGAATCAATCCAAATTATACAATCATTTCGGTAATTTTCTTGTTCTAGTTTCTCATACAGTGACAGTACGCAGATGGAAGAATATGGTATTACATGTATTTGTAACTTTATGCACATCTAATTTAACCATCAAATCTATTCAGGGAGGCGCTACTTGTTTTGGTGTTTAGCTGTTGATACTGCAATCGAGTGTTGTTGGAGATCCCAACAATTCCCTCCTTTCTTTTATATCTACACTTATTTCATGTTGCAGTGTGCTATTGGTAATTCAATTCCCTGTGACCTGATGTTTGAAGTGTTTTAATTCCTTTTTGTTCTCTAACATGACTATGTTGTAGTGTCTTTAACGCAGGACCCTAGTTCACCTGTCTTTATTTATTTTATTATGGCATATTTAGGGTTGCCTCGTCTCAAATCAACTCCTTCAATATTACCCTCTCTGACTCGGCAACTTTACCATCATCGACATTTAACAGAAAAAACTTTTTTCTTCCTCAAACAGGGTACTTCTATCGCCCTTACAACTTAGACCTCGTAGACGCAATGCTCCCACTACTCCATCTGTAGGCTTTACATTTAACAACAAACACACAGGGTTCTCAACCATTTGAAAGTGCAATGGGAAAAGATGTTCAATGTGCCCTTATGAATTGCGATTCCACAATAACTTAATTCAGGCGTGAATCGGCATACCTTTAAATTCGAGATTGAAAACGACATCGATTGAATGTTGCGCCCAGTATACAGATAAAATAGGCCAGTCTTTAAAATATCTTTTCCGAAATCACTAAAATTAAATAAGAAACACCCGTCATAAAAAAACAGAAATGTTCTTTACAATCACTTCATTAAATATAACCATAAAATTTCGGATAGTAGTATAACCCCAGTTCAGTCTTTTCCATAAATCAAAGTTCTAGCTGAACTTGCCTGGATCAATAAACTTCAAACTGCGTACCCCCTTGGTTTAAACGATAAAATCTATGGACAAGGAAATATTTGCTCAGCTTTCACCAATTTCAATGTTTTATTGGACTGGGACGATTCAGGTATCCTTCGATTCCGTTCGGTTTCGATTCACAAGGCCTTTGTTCAGTTAATTTCGACTCGGTTCATATGAATGAGATAAATACAAAATAATGTTAAAATGGGTAAAATTCACAAAAAATCTAAATCAATGACCATCACTTCAGTCTAAACTTATACAGCATAATAGTTCGCATGATATCCAACCAACCAAAGATTGTACTCTATATGTCTTCCGAAATGGAAGTAACCGGATTTGACAGTTCTACCGAATTGAAGCGGCGGGTGTTTCATGCAAGCAGGAGGTGCTTACTCTTCCTTGGCACCTGGTCTCACTCCCATATCGGGAGTTCGCTTCTTTTCATGTGGTGGAGGTTTTTGTTTGTTTGCTTAGGTTCCTGTTTTGTCCTGATTTTGTATGCCTTCGGTTTCTGATTTTCTGAATTATCGATTTTGTGCTGTATACAGGGATATGGTCATTATCCATATTTGTCATTCTGAAGAATGTGCGGGGTTTCATCAGTTTTACATCAATAATTATGGTAGATACATGAATGTGCTCCAACACAACAGCATGTACTGTGAGAAATTTAATATAAATACAAATTTTAACACCTCATTTTTCAACAACCAAGTATTGACAGGTTTCACAGTAAACATTTCAGTGGACATAGCTTTCCTTACATGATATTTGGCAACTACAATTCCGTTTATTCTTGTTGCTGCGAGTACAAAGCTTCCTCTGACCAGTTCACGGAAAGCGAAAGTAGAGCTACTTTCACTTTCCTTTTCATGGGAGGTCTGCAAGTGGGGGACATTGCACGTAAATCGGAGCGATAAGTGAATGTTCGCTCTTTTCTTACTTTTTGGCCCTCTTGAATATAATTTCTAAGCTACATTTTCTGGTCACTATTTGACATAAGTTTACTTTTATAAATTACGTCCTAACCGAATCGAAATCTGCAATTCTACGTCGGTGCATCGAACCGACAATGCTTATTTCGAAGCACCGAAATTTTCGGTGCACCGCCCAGCCCTAATGTATTATATATCCGCCCTAAAGCTAAACGGAAGTACAGGTCACACGGGGAAAGACGCAACAGAAAACTTAGAAAACGATCTAGCATCCATACGATCGCACTAGTAACCTCAAAGATCTACTCACCATAGCACGCAGCGGCTGCAGACACAAACTACTGCATGCCTTGTCAACTTTTCCTGTAGTTTAATTGAAATCTACCTTGGATGAAGAAAATTTCAAACTAATTCTAAATACACCAGACACTTGTTTCTGATATTAAATCCTCGATAGTGATGCTTCCAGCCAAAGTGATTTTCAGACACAGCCAAAATTTATGTCAATAGCGCCCTCTGGTTTTATTCTTTTGAATTTATTTGTGCAATTTTTTTTTCAGATAGTGCGCGGCTCCAAATTTCCTGTAGGGTCGATTCAGTAGCATAGTTGAATAAAATCGATAACCAAAATAGCATGAAGCACAGGTTGCATTCATAAGAAACATAGATTGATTCAGACTTAACATCATTGCCGCATTCGCACAGAATTAAATTTATCCCGTTATTAAAACACCTCCCCTAAAAGACGATTCAAAAAATATCATTTATGAACAAAGGTTTTGATCTTCTAAACATCTCAAATATTTTTCGGTATCATCGCGTAAAAAGTACCATTCGTAAATATTTTGAGAATTTAAAACCTCCTCTTATCTGTTACAAGTGCAATGCACAAGAAACCTATCCGAAATTTTGTTTTTAAGTACAATTAAGTTACATCAGATCTTAAAATACTTGAATCATCTGCTTCTTGAGAATGTGCAACTTCTTGATATCTATATAAACTAGCTGCTCATATTGTTACAGGTGACTTTTCAATTATCCAAGTCAGGCAGCTCCGTGGTCTTCTCAAAAAAGGAGCTAGGTATAGAATCCTATCCAAGATAGATTCTATTAAATGTAGCGAAGTGCTAAAGGAAGCCCTAGATAACTATACCAAACGATAGGGTAAATCGGAAGGAGTCGAATTGCATGCTCTTAATGACTGGAAAATCTCGTTTTGGATATTACCGATATTCGAATAGATAACTTCCACAAAACCCCTCATTTCTTTGGAAGTCCACGTTCCAAATCTGAAAGATATTTCAAATCATAGTTAAGAAATGTACATAAAAAATATGCCTTCGCACCATCAGATAAAGCAGCCAACAACACCGTAATCATTTGAAAACATTACCACATATCAACTTCAGTTTCGGAACTTTCGTCTATAAAAACTTATATCAAAAGCAATGAAAGTGTCCTTAACATTTTGTACAAACATCAAAGTGAACTTTCTTCATCCAACATCTCTATTTCTAAATTGGATCGCCCTACAATATATTGCATGCCAGAAATAAACAAGTCTCCTTACAAAGTTCAATACATTGCTAATTCTAGCAATTGTACTTTCCAATACAATTTAATCTAGTAGAAATCTGTCGTCAGCACTCACGGCGATAAAGGAACACTTGGAAAGGCGATAAGGAACACTCGTGAAACTGTTCCTAACAGGAATGATGTGAACATCTTTTGTTCTATCAAAAATTAAAGGGATGTGCTTGATAAAATGAAATCTAGAAATTTCCCAGCTAACACAATTTCTTCAAACGACTATTCTATGATGTACACCATTTCCTCAAGATAAAATAAGTAATCGATTGTCTAAACTCATTAAATGGTGTTTTGATCGAGGGGTAAAAACTAATATTTGTACATCTGAATCAAAGGGGATCTTTTCCGCAACATACTACAAATCAAACAAATCATGGACATGTAGTGACCAGTTTAATGCTTTGTCCTTCCGCTTGGATGAAATTTATTTTAGATTTAGTGAGAATCTCTACAAGCAGGTTGTAGGGATCCCTATGTGTTCTAACTGTGTGCCTCTTGTTGCAGATTTATTTCATAAACTTGTTGAAAAGAATTTATCCAACATCTTCAAAAGAAAAGGAAACATGATGATTTGAAATGTCTCAATGGTACTTTTATGTACCTGTATGATATTCTCACTATTCTGTTTTTTTTTTAAAATATAAGGATGTTATTTATCGCAATTACAAAACACCATTTTTGGACCTAAATATCAAAATTGTACATGGAGAGATTCATACGAGTGTATAAGACAAGAGAAATGATTTTTGATTCGACATAGTAAATTTCTCCTGGCTTGGCGGTGATATTCCTACACTACCGCCATACATTATTTACATTTCACAACTCAACCGGTAAGCTTGATCTATGTTTTTGATGTTCATAATAGAACGAAATCACTGACGATGTTTAAGTACCCGAAACGTGCATGTCTTGTCCATGCTGCAAATTTATCTGTTCTTAAATGATGCTATTGAATTTGAAGATGTTTAACATTTGTACCACTTGGTGAGTGTCACTGCTGGTGGACCAGGAGTCCCCGAGGTAACATGTAGACAAGTTGATCGCTTCTTCAAACGCATTCGAAAATTTCTGTCATCAACATTTCTTGAATTTCTAACACGCGAGTCCTTTGACATCATATCCCATCCATCCTACTACGTCTTCCGGTACATGTAAGGACATAAAAACTTTCACACTCTTTGTCCATATTACATTGTTTAGATTGAGGATCACCGACGAGGGTTAAGTACCCGAAACGTGAATGTCTGGTCCATGCTGAAAACGTATCTGTTCCTAAATGATGATATTGAATTTGAAGATGTTTAACATTTGTACCACTTGGTGAGTGTCACTGCTAGTGGACAAGGAGTCCCCGATGGCACATGTGGCCAAGTTCGAACAACTTCGGTTGATCGTTTCTTCAAACGCATTCACATTTTTTTTTATCAAAATTTCTTGAAATTTCTAAAACGTGGGTCATGTTAGGCACGGTCCATTTGATATTCTGGAGGGGGGGGGCTTGGGTTTTTTTCGAAAAGAATAATTTTGCTCTGAATTTTGAAGAAAAATATAAGTTTGCTTATGGTGTGACAGAAAAAAATAATCTTGCTATTACAAGTAATCTGAATTTGAAGAATAACCTGAAAATTCCTGAAAATTTTTCGGCTCGCTTCGCTCGCCACAGTTTTCATATATTTATATCATAAAAAATTTGGTTCGCTCCGCTCACCATACCATTCTTCTTTAATGGCAATTTCATTTTTAAAAATACAAAAAGCATAAATGTGACTGAAAAACGGGGCTTCCTTAAATACATGCTCTTGTGGATACCATACAGAAGATTTATACCACTTTGTATTTGAATGTAAAAATTTTCACTATTTCCGTGATCGATTTTTTCATAATTTAACGAACTACAGTCATATAAGCCACGAAGACATAATATATGGATGTGATGCCCTTACAAATTCTCAAAATATAGAAATTCAGTTACATCTGCAAAACTTCGTCAAAGCAACCAAAAGGTTCTAGAGTGTTTCAAGGTCTCTCTCTCTCTCTCTCTCTCTCTCTCTCTCTCTCTCTCTCTCTCTCTCTCTCTCTCTCTCTCTGGTATTATATGTATATATATTTCTCCCTTAGATAGATTCTCATTTTAAGGAAAAATATTGTCATTTCAGTCACTTATGATACTTTGTATTACAACCCAATATTGTAAGGAGAGGGCATTAATAATGTTGGAATAACTTACGCCCAATCCAATTTCATTTTCTATTGGAAATAAAATATGTTTAAACTAAACATGATCAATATCATTTATTACTATTAATAGATACATGTATCACCATAGAGTCTAAATTTAATATACAATATTCTAAGAAGGGGAAATTAATTAAGTTTTTTTTACTAATTTACATTTCTAAATTTAAAAATTTGTCTAGAAGACCGCCCCCCTCAGGCCCTCTTACATGTTACATGACCTTATATACATTTTATTTAATGAAAATTATATCATACTGTAAAAATCTTTTATCTCTCTCAGTTTAGAAGTGAATAAATGTTTTACATAAAAATTGAGTTATGTTTAGAGCAATTTAAGTAAAAATAAAGAATTTCCGTTGAAAAAGCATAATTAACACTGTTACATGTAATATACACATCAATTGTCAAAAAAACTTTTCCTTGCTCCAACTTTGCAAGAAAAAAATGATTTTGCCCCGGTCCGGGGCGAAAAAATAATCTTGCTCCAACAAAAAACCCAAGCCCCCCCCCCCTCTCCCAGAATATCAAATGGAGCGTGCCTTAAATCATATCTCACCCACTCTGCTACGTCTTTCGATATATTTTGGACATTATAATTTTCACACTCTTTGGCCATATTATATTGTTTAAATTGAGGATCACTGAAGAGGGTCAAGTACCCGAAACGTGCATGTCTGATCCATGCTGCAAATTTATCTGTTCTTAAATGACGCTCTTGAATTTGAAGACGTTTAACATTTACAATTTGCAAGAATTAAACTTTTATGTCAAGGTTTTTGCTCTCACAAACTATTTAAGACCTTCTGGAAATTTTACAAAAACTATTGTCAGCTTGTTTTGAAAGTTGGGATCATACAAGCAACAAAGTATATACTATGGGTATTTCATAACCTGCCTTTTATAGCAATATTATATACAAAATACGATGGATCAAAGGCAGACAGAATTACCAGCGAAATTGTGTCAGAATCATCAAACGCCTTTTATACTGTGGATATGATCCTAATGTCACCAGAAGGACACGTGGTTTGGTACTTTACCAATAAACAGTCTCGTATCAACGCATTCCTAAGACTTACAATCTGACTGACTTTGAAGACAGGACTCCATGACGATTCCTGTCCAAAACACTTTAGAGAAGACAGGGCCCCGACCACCTGTCCCCTCTGAATGTCGGTCGGACTTCTCCTTCGATTACATGCATGAGATCGCTACAGCTGCCAGTGCACAGACTGCCTTCTGTATTCCCTCTATTTTAATATCCATTTATATATCCATCTGTGTGTTGCTTGAGCCCTGTGTCATGCTGTCTTGTTTGTATGGTCATCTTACAGTATGGAGGTAATTTTACACCAGATATTGTGCGTTCTTCAAGACCTCTTGGTAACCGGGAAGGTGGGAGGGTTGTATGCATCTAGGCTGGATAGCCACACCATTTGCTACTGGCGTAGCAGATGGTCGTCCTTAGTCGGCAGCAGTTGCCAATTGGTCTTGTAGGATTATGTGTGGTCTTTTGTGTTCTGTGTTGTTTTTGGTGTACATTATTTGTCCCTTTTGTGTCTCTCGCTGTGAGTGTCATCTCTGTATTTTTGCAAGGGTTGCTTGGTGTATTGATCTGGGTGCTGTGACCGAGTGTTGTTGGATATACTCTCCTTTCTTTTACAATAATTTTTAAAGTGGTGAATATTGAGCTGAATAAATTCCAACTCTTATGATTGGGAAATTTGGCACCTTTAAATTTTGCGATTTTATATCACTCGCCAACAAAGCCAAGATTTCCATCGTGCCAAAATTACCCGATATACAGTAATTCTTCTTTTCGCCAAAGCTTGGATTTAATTAAAGAAACCTGAAAAGGAATTGGTACTCTACTAACTTCAATACATTAAAAACTAAATCAAGAAACAAATAGAAAAATCTTTTTGCTAATATCAGAAGAGAATGTTTTCAAAGTGAAAACAAGCTGTTCAAGTATCTGGAATATGTTCCTTAACACATTTAAAACTTAGGAAAGCAAAAAAATAATGCTTTTATTTTACATGATCTATTTCATATGATGACTTTTTGTTTATTTTCTTCATGCAGAATTGTCACTTCTGTGGTCTCCCAATTTCAAAATTTTCCTAAGAATGATCAAATATACACATATATATGCACAAACAACGTGTGTTCATCTCACATGAAATTTCTTGTGACGTAACTATGCAATAGTTCTAAAGAAGCATACGGTGAAGCTGTTCTTACCTGCAAACTGAACCGGTGGTGACCTGAATGTTAGTGTCACCCTTTTTCCTATGAAAATGTCACTTCAGAAAACAATGATGAAACAAACAACTGTTGTGCATATATAAAGAATAAATGTCATAATTTGTGTATTATTACTGGTATGCAACACAGCAAGTGCATTTATCGTATGAAATGTGCTAACTCCCATTACATGTACGATAAATGCACTTGCTGTGTGTTGCATACCCGTAACAAAACATAAATGAAGACACTTATTATCTATGTATGGTCTGCATGATTGTATACGATTTGACACAACTTCATCATCAACTTAGAGATTTATTTAAGAAATACATATTCAATATGATAAACATGAACAAGGTGCATTAAAACAACATTTGTAAATATAGAATGATGTAGTATTCATATAAAATAAATATAGTACGTTTCATACGACATATACCAACATTGATATTGTTGTACAGTATAAAAGCTATCATTTCATAATATGTAGAGTCAAAATATGAAAAACATAATGCCAATTGTTCACAAGATTAATAACCTTGGTATCACATGTCACAAGGGTTACAGATTTGAAATAGGAAAGCCCTATCACTTCCATTCAAAAGTTATGCTTATGTTACGTTTTTGAGACAGAGAGATAGACAAATGGACCAGGTTAAATGTACCCTCACCCTCACAAAAGCAGCAGTCAAACACCAGTTCCAAGAATATGAATTAGGGGTTACCATGCGTGTGTTTTACAAAAACTGACAGGGTATCGGCGAATCCCCTGTCAGAAATTGAGTTTTACCGCGAGGCGTCAGCCAAGCGGTAAAACTGATATTTCTGACAGGGGATTCGCCGATACCCTGTCAGTTTTTGTAAAACATCAGTATGGTAAACCTATTCTAATGCTTTAGTCAGTAAGAAGCTAGAAAACGTCTGCATTTAACGACGTCGCCATAGCAACGCATGACGTCATAGCAAAAACTGCAGTGAAACGTGAATCCCCTTGCAGTTTTTTAATGGCTCAGCCAATCAGAATGCGCGTTACAAACGGAGTGCATTAGAATACGTCTTACACTTAAGATATGGTACGGATACCATGAGACACTTTATTCATCACAATCACAAGAGGTTTGTCATATAATAAAAGTCCTATTTTTGGTCCACTTTTGATTAGATTAGTTTTAAAGTTTGTCATACGGTACAGCAAGACTGATGTTATAATTTGAAGCAAGAGGTTGGTCATATGATGAGAGGCAGATTTCTGGTACACCCTCCGTTAGCTGATTGGTGGAAAAGTCATACAGCTGGATCTCACCTCTCTGTCTGTAAAACAATATCAAAGCAAGGTGTGAGTCAAATAAGTTAAATTAGATTTCTATCTCTGAGTCAATAGAAGTTGTTATATTATAAAGTGACATCGATCCAACATAATTTATCAACATTTATAAAGGAAACATGTACATCAAAGATGTAAACTTATTATAATAAAGCAAAATTACAGGTTATACAAATGTTTGAATAAAAATAGGCAGAATTCAACTGATTGGAAAAATATTTTCATCACTGAAACATTGAGCAGTTCAATCATGTCAAAGCAAAAGGTTCAGTATTGTAGCTTTCTAACTGTCTAAGAGCTAGTAAAATAAATTAGAAAATGTTCAAGAACAGGTGTTTCACTTGTCACATGTATGACCCTAAAAAAGTCACCTTGACCTTGACTGCAACCTTCACCTTATTAGGTATCTTGTCTTCTAGCTAACTGAGAGTAATTATAATCCAGTTCTGTAAGTCAGATTCAGATTCAATACATATCAAGCAATTTGAAAAATTAATGTAGAAAACTATGAGTCCCCTCCGGCGAGCCCGCAGTAGGGGACTAATAACATAGTGTGATTCAACAAGCACAAACACAAAATCGCTCCCTTTATGTAGCTCCTGCTTCATAGGCAACAGTAGTGTTTCCTTACCTTCTATAATAACTGGTCTCAAACTCATCCAGTACTGGAGCTTTCTCAATAGGTATGTTTCCTACTACAAGTCTGTGTCCATAAAACTTACAGTGACCAACAGGATGTCTGTAAAATAGGCAAGATTAATAGAATCTATCACCAGATGTGATCAGGGACAAGGAAATCCAACCCGAGTGTCCAGGATTTGCTTGTACCACGACGAGGCTTGCCGAGTCGTGGACAAAAGCAAATCCTGGACACGAGGGTTGGATTTCCGTGTCCCTGATCACACCTGGGGATTGATTATTTTTCTCCCACTGTCTAAAAGCGCTAAAAAATTCACAGTTTTCATAGTTTTGATCGGCTAACGCAGCAATCGTGTATGACGTCACAATTGACGTTACAGTCAAACGGCACGTGAAAATGTTATCTTACCCCATAGGGGTAAGACAAGGATATCTTTTCCCAGCGTTTTCATGGATATCCCAGTCCACAGTGGGAGAACAATACTTTTGTATATTTCTGTTCATTCAAAGGTAGCTAGAGTAATGTAAAGAGATGAATGGCAAACAAGCTACATTGTATGCTGCAATCAATTTTCTTTAAATTGATTGGTACTCTAAGTGGATATAAGAAATACACATAAATGTTTATGTACATTCTTTTAATCTGAAGAAATGGGTTTCACTGCATTATCTGGAATATTATTACATTAGCCTTAATTTGTATAAAACTTTACAATATTTATACCTATTGTGCATCTCCCATAGTTTTGTGGACATTCTCTGATCCCAAACACAAACAAATCCCCCAGCATTCCCTGACACTACCTTCCAATCATCAATCTGTACAGTCGTAATGTAGGAGGTACTGCCAGAAAAAGTAATGGCTGGCTGTTCTATCCTAGTGTCATACACTCTTACCCTAAAATTATATTTTGTTCATGTAAATATTATAATGAATCATCAGTTTATAAAATCAAAATGCCTGTCAAAGCTGGTTTAAATCACTTAATTTATTTGTTTATATAAAGGAAGAAGCAAATAAAGAAATGTTCATGGTATTTACATGAAATATGTGTTATTCTAAAGAACTCTTTAACTTTAATTTGCAGAAAATTAAATGCTTAAGAAATAACAACTAGCTAGCCATGGTTTATTGTCCAGTAATTCCAGGAGTCGCATGAACCAATCAAATTATCACCGAGCCACGAAGCAGAGAGGTTGATTGGTTCAGGTGACGAGTGGAATTACTGGACAATGAATCACAGCTAGCTAGTTGTTATTTCTATTCTAATATAGCACGTGAATGGGCGGAGCTTAGCGCAGTCTGGAAGTTTGTTGGAGATTTTACACCAGGCAAGTTCTATGGTACATATAGGGAGAAAATTTCAAGTCATATTAGAATTGGGAATAAAAGACAGATATCACTACTTGACCCGTATGTCAATCTGCAACATACATGTATATTATAGATTCTATAACTGTAGTAAATAAGATGGCTTAACTCCTTTTGGGAAGCAATATTTAATTCATCATTCCAGCCTCTCTCAATATTGCTTTGCTCTTCTCAGGGAATGAAAACATTGTACTGTATGTGTACTACTTATTTTAGTGGGATTCATATTTTAGCAGATTTAGCGCTATAAAGACTGCGCTAATTCAAGACTATGCTAAATTATTGAACTTTTATAGATTCATGTTGAAAATTAGTCAGGTGTGCTAATTCATGATTACGCTAAAATGTCAACTTGTCCTATTTTACCCTGTTTGCGCTAAAATTTGGTTGAGCTAAAATACCCAGTGACATACAGTATTTGCCTTTGTATATGTAATTGCTATATGACTAATAAGTGAAGCTTAAATAAACATACATCTCACCTTCTATCATGGCTGCCGGTGACAAACCTATCCTCTGGACTGTCCCTCAGGTTTATACAGGTAACACAATGGGTGTGGCCAAGGAAGGTCCCAGCCTCCTTCTGTGACATCACATCATATAACTTTATCTATGTAAAAAAGTAGGGGAAAATTGAATGAAAATGAATAATATTATATACCAGTAACAAGACAAAAACTACTCGTTGCTGAAGGCGAAAAACCTGTATTATGTAAGACACTTTATTTTGATGACTGGATATACAGAGAGAGAATAAACAGATAATCAAACAGGCATTGCAAGAAAAGGTAAAAGCATATGGTTATCCAAACAAAATGTATTAGAAATGTTCATGGTTATTTTGTATTGGTGTATTTAAAAATTGAACTGGAAATTTCTACCCTAATTAACAACATACCTTGTCAAACAATCCCACAGCCACCTGAGATGATGTATCACTGACATCTGTGCACATTACATCATAGTCTATCATGTTATGAAGCTCTATGAGGGGCTCTGAGTTCGTTATTGTATCACTTATAACAGAGGGGTAATGCTCCTGGATCTTGTGTATCACAACTCTGGTATTCAATGTTATCACAGCAACAGGTAATCCATGTGTGGGCTCTAAGAGATGAAGCTGATTTATCTATCAGAAAAAAAATTCTATCAGGTAACTCTGTGTTAACTCAAATACAAGGTACAATTTAGGGCATAATATCCCCTAAAAAGTATTTATCCTTTTTTTTCTTTAGGAAGGGGGAGTGGAGGTGAGGAGAAGGGGGACTAGGTGGAATTGATTAAAATACTTCATAGATAATGATATCAAAGGGCACTGAAACAATTTTTCAACTTTTTTTTCTTTTTTGGCATTTAATGTTGCTTTCTTAAGAAAACATGTAACAAATTACATGTAGTTTTACCATTTATCACTTGAAGGGGGTTTACTGGTGATATAATGGTACAAATTATAATAAGTACATGTCATAATGACATAATATTATATATATATGCAGTTTTTATTTCTGTCAAAAATACAAGATAAAGACATTAAACACTTACCATTTGATTGGCGTCCAGTACTGCCTTTTGTTGATACAGATTGTCCTTCCGCTCTCTGTAGTAGATCTGTATATACGGCCCTGCGCCCGTTATGAGGGTATCTAAGGGAGATGACTGCGACAAGCACACATGCCTGGTGTTATACGTGGAGTGTGATAGAGTCTGGGCTACAGATGTACTATTACCACTTGGCATCCACATGTCTACATTTCCTGCAGATTATTAAGATGTCCAATTATGTTTTTATATAATTATAGTGTTAATCAATTATGATCATAACTGTAGGGTTCACAGCTTAGTTTTTTGTAAAATATATTTATAAAGCTTTAACACTTTTGACTTTTCAGAAACATTTACATGTGTAAATAGATACACAATCAATGTACATGTAATTTGCTTATATTATATATAACTCTTGATAAGGAATGTCTTTGGGATTTGTTTGGGGTTTCTTGTTTTTCATTTTTAAGAGGTGTACCTCCAAAAAACCACTGAAAACTTTTGTATCATGCACTTTGCACATTGATACTGTTCTGTCCTTCTAAAAAAAATTGGGTCATTCCTTATGTCAGATATTACGCTACATTTTATTTTGCATTTGAAAAATTCAAAGATACTTACATACGTGTACTTACCATGACTATAGCTTGCAGCTATCGTATTTTTGGAAACATAAACATTTTCCAGTGTGTTAGATGTAGTACCCCATTCTACTGCCAGATCAACTGTCAGACCTGTTGTTGATGGTTTAAAGATGCACTCACCCCCCTCTGATAAATCCCACATCTTAACCTCACCAGTTGTGTACCTAAAATATAATGTAACCTTTATAAAGTACTTGCCAAACTTTTGTATATGTATTCATTGGCTTATACATTGTTGAAACACATTTATTGCTAAAAAGCAAACAGAGAAAGAAAATGCCTTATACATTAGAAGGGATGATTTTGAATACTGAACTTCAAACACTGCGTGAAACATGCCAATTTGAAAACATAAAGGAACTGTTGTACCCTCTCATGTTTGGATAAAGGGAAAAGTGGACAGACATAATTTTACTAACCATACATACCATTTTACAATGATTATAATACATCCATATAAATACATTTGTCAAGCCTGATGAAATAATGAAAATACTCAGTATGAATAGAAGTGATACACGTATATATGTCAGGGATTTTTCAAGTCCGTTTTTGGGTCCGATTATCGGACCCATTCCCAACGCCAAAATGACCTGTATTTTCCCAATTTATGACTGAAATTTCCCAATTTGATACTCTTAATTTTTTGTTAAAGTGTTCTTCAAGAAAGAGCAAAATAATTACGACTGAAATACCTAGCAGAAATACGACATTAACGATCGATATGTTAACTGGTCATAAATCTTATATCCGGTACAGGATTACGTTTTAGTCATCAAAATGTATCTCCAGTATTGGGAACACCAGGACCATGTCGTCTCACAACAGCAAATCTGATACCAAAAAATTACAAAAGGGAGTTTCTCTAGCTCTTCTTTGTAGAGGATAGATACGTTCTTCAAAATAAAATTTTGGATAGTGACTAATAAAAGAAACAACAGAAAGTAGTTCATGTTCAGTAAACATGTAAACAGAATGGGGGCGACTTGGACAGTGGGAATATGTCCCCCGTCAAACACTGAAATCTGAATCCTGATTAATCATGATCAAAAGTAGCCCCTCTGACTCTGAAGAGATGCCTGTTCCAGATCCTAGAACATGTAGAAGTTGATGTCCTTTGAAGCACAATCTAAAGTATATAGATGGCTTTACTAGTACGGTACTTTGTTTCTTTTATTGAAGACACTTTGAATAAGAAGGAGTTATATCTCTGTGTCATGATTTATTCCATTAAGAATTAATTTAACTGTTGGAAATTCGCAATTTCATTGAAACGCCGTGATTTTTCCCAATTTTAACGGACCCTGGACCCATAGTAAAATACCCTGAAAAATCCCTGTATGTATATATCTAATCCACTGTGTATGTGCAGTGCGCATGGAATAAATTGTACAGCTTACCCTGCTACAACAATGTCATCAACAGAATTTACAGAGCATATAATTCCTCTGTGATCATACTGAAGAGACTGGACTTTGCCTTTTCTTTCCTGCATAATCATAATGAAAAATGCTTTATTCATGTCAAGATTAATCTCATTAAAATAACAGAAAAAATTTAAGTGGTGATATGTTTGTAGCATTGTTTGCATCATCTTCACATTTTGCAAATATTTTCTTCCTTTCCTCAATCATACTCCAGACATAACAAAAGTTGGCAATAATTTTATTAAGACATTACAATATAAAGCAAGAAAAGTTATGATCAGAATGTTTTTCGTTGAAATCAATAAAATATTTGAAATCTTCACATCCTGTCATCCTTTGATTTTTAGCACTTTACTTGTGACAACCGTAAATACCTTCCAGTTTAGATGTAGTGTATTCCTCCTCTCTACATATCTCTGTACTATTTCCTTCCATCCTTCCCTCTGTATAGCTGTAGAATCTTCATCAAAACCCAACTTATGACAGATGTTACACCATAAAAGTTCATCTTCCGCTAAACTTCTCCAACTCTTGCTCACCTGTAGGTCAACATGAAACAAGAAACAAAGCAATGCTAATTAATGTGTCATTGTAAGCTCTTGAATATACAGTTAACTTCATAAAGTACATGGATTATTAATGAGATATAAATGGAAATAAAATAACATTTCATTTTTTCTTCTCTATTTTCTATAATTATCTGTTCATTAATCATGTTCATCTTTCTACAACAAATGACTTCTAAACTCTAGAGGAAAACTTGACCTAGATTCATCATCGACTAAGCTTACTTAGTATAAATTCCCTAAAATAATTGAATGTATCAAATTATATTGCATTTAAGATGACTATACAACGACTGAAATCCAATAATAAAAATATGGAAATTTGATAACTTTTTTTTCTAAATGGCTAGGTTTATTATTACCTGACAGCATCTTCCCAGGTCCTTCATGTCAAGATGTTTAAATATGTTAATGGCTATCTCACGTGGTATGGACAATTCAAAGAAAGGAATGGTGTTTATCTCATCCTAAAGAATATAAGTAATGGTTAAATATGATTGACAAGAAAAAAATGCTTGACCCAAAATATGTGACCTTGACCTAGAAGGTGCCCTTGATCTTCATTGGATGTCTTATAATGCTTGACAATCCCACTCCCAGTGCAAATTTTATGGAAGTAATTATCACTATAATATGTATTTCAATTAAGTATTGGTCAATCGTATGAAAGTTTAATAAATATAGAAACACAAAAATATATAAACAGATGAACAAAGTGCCCAGCAAAAAAAAAAAAACAGTAACTATGTAGAAAAAATGGAAATTGCAAAAGTGTTAGCAGACTAAGACTGTTTAATTAGCTCTTTCATTTTGGTTTTTTCTTTTTTAATTTTACTTACCGGTACTCTTTACAAAAAATACTTAACAAGCACAGAAAACACATTTCTCTCTAGAAAATTCTGGTCAACATATATCTATTATTTACCAGGTCTGAAATAAATTTATCCAGAATCCTCTCCTTTGACTCTCTTACATGCCGATCCTTCAGGGAAAATAGATACTTTAACTTTGCTTTTTTCTCCTTCTTTTGCAAATGGTCTGTTTTCAGTTTTCTTTTTAAAGAGAAAGATTTACATTTTTCTGTAGAATATGGTGATTCACTCTTGCATGATGTACTCTCAACGAGTTCACCAGTGTTTTTGTTCAAATTTGAATTGTCTTTCGTATGCGACTTTGAGCTTGACCTTAACAAATTACCAACAATATTGAATGGATAATATGTTAAAGTCTTTGAATTAGAGTCATTGCTAAAATCTAGAGTTTTCTTTTCATCATTCTCCCTGGACTGGTTTGAAACGGACGTTGAAGGTTTTGATTCAAAGACAACATTTGCGTCTCGGAATGCAGGGTGAAAAGGCTTATCATTCTGTTCATTTCTTGTTGAATCAGAACTACACTTTGATGTCAGTTCAGCCCTCCAATTTTCTCTGAACTTTTCAAGCTCTTCGTTTGCAGTCATTCTAAGCTTCTGATCTATCTGGGAGACTGGGAACCAGTTCGATTTACCTACGTTGCATACATGTAGTTGTTTACGTTAGGCAATATTCTACTTTCGGTTTCAGGACGAAACCTTAGAAATCACACGAACGTTTGAATGTCTCGCCAATTCCCACGTGAAAAGTTAGCTTTTTATTGACGGTGATCTTCTGTCAGTCCATCGGCAAGTTCAAGTCCAAACTCCAAATGATCAACTGATTGACCAAAAGCATAAAAATGACAAACACGGGAGTTTTGAGTTTTGTGGAAAATGTGATAAACTATGTTCTTGGCAACCCCTATTTACTTGCAACGCTTATTCTTTTGTACATTTTCATTTTTGCATTGTCTGTCCTCTTTTCTGGGCCAAAACCAGGGAAAAATCCTTTCTCACAGAGGCATGTCCGTCCTGTTGGAAAGCTAGTCACTGACCAATCCATACGGGACAAAGTATTGAAGCAGAGTGAGTAAATTACTGATACTGCATTGCAATGAAGAATGCTACTGGTCGAGAAGTAGTTATCGCTGAGCAGTAATTATTGCCGTTTGCCCGTTATATTCGGTTATACTAATGACAGAGACTTGATTCTTTCAACACTGATACTTCTAATATTTATCAAACTTAATATGAAATTTCAATTGAATCCATGGAATGAAAGCTAAGATTTTAGCAGCTAAATTTCATTAAAAATAGCAATCCAAGGAATGCTTGTGTCGCCTGCGAAGCAGTTTGATTATTATTCTAGAAAGTGGATCAAAATTATTGGTATCAGTAGAAAAGTCTTGTCAAATGAAATTCATTTGAAATATCAGACCTCTTAATTACAAATTAAAAGATATGGTCATTCTCAAATTTCAAGAAAAGAGTGTCAATCATTTAGGTCAAGTTCACTACGTAAAAATTGGTAACAAAAAGGTCTCATCTTAAGAAAAATTAAACACCTATCACCAACCAATTAAAAAATATATACAACCTTAATTTCTTAGAAAAGAAGGTCATATATCTAGGTCAAGGTCAAATTTATGGTATGTGTAGAATGACATTGTTACATGGAAAATACATGTGAAATATCAAAGCCCTATCACCTACCAATCAAAAGATATAGCCAATTTTACTTTTCTTGAAAAGTAGGTCAAATATCTAGGTCAAGGTTACAAGGTCAAATATTATGGTCTGTGTAGAAAGGTCTTGTCACAAGGAATACAGATATGAAATACCAAAGCCCTATCACTTACCAATCAAAAGATATATACAATCTTAATTTTTTTTTAAAGTAGGTCAGATATGTAGGTCAAGGTCAATAGGTCAAAAAATTATGGTAAGTGTAGAAAGGTGTAGTACAAGGAATATACATGTGAAATATCAAAGCCCTATCACTTACCAATGAAAAGAAATAGCGAATCTTATCTTTTTTTCAAAAGTAGGTCAAATATCTAAGTCAAGGTCACAAGGTCAAAATTATGGTATGTGTAGAAAGGTCTTGCCACAAGGATTGCATATGTGAAATATCAAAGTCCTAACACTTACCAATCAAAAGATATATCCATTCTTAATTTTTTTTAAAAGAAGGTCAAATATGTAGGTCAAGGTCAAAAACTATGGTATGTGTAGGAAGGTCTTGTCACAAGGAATATACATGTGAAATATCAAAGCCCTATCACTTACCAATCAAAAGTTATGGGCTGTGACACCCAAAGTGTGACAGACAGACAGACGGACGGACTGACAGACGGACAAAGTGATCCCTAAGTGTCGCTATGCTTCGCAGGTGACACAAAAATCAGAAAATGCATTATCTTCCCCTGAGCTCCTTGCTCTTTATCACAACTGATTAGTAAAAGAATAGAGGAATCCCATGGTATAATTTTAGTTGGAATATTGTGGATATTCTACATGGCGATAATTGCTTCTCCAACCTCTTTAAAGAGTGCTTAAAAGTAGCACATTTTGATTGCTTATAAAACAGTACCAGTAATCATAATTTATTAGAAATTTATGGAAGTATAGGTAAAGGGTTCTAGTTTCTGCTGACCAATTTCACGTGCAAGTCTTGAAAATTAAAGGAAATTGAGCAAAAAATGTTTTAAAAATTGTCGACAATTTCTTCTCCATCAGTTATAATAGTTTTTTTATGTAACAGTGCTACATTGCAGTGTTGCCGATTGTCTGACACTCCACTTGTTGGCAGATTTATTCTTTATGATATATTAATCAAAAAATTCAAATGGCCTATGAAACATTGTTTGACTGGCCATTCATTGTGACGTCATAATATATGAGTCTGCTAACTGTGCTAACCATGCTAACGGGTATGAATCGTTGGACATTTGGCGATCCCTCATTAAGTCATTTAAGTTAGCAGTTCAGTTTACTTTCTCGGTTATTGACTCATTCTGTCATACTTTTAATTTTCATATGATAACTCATCAACCCACCATGAAACATTACTGTCAAATGTCGACATCATGTCATGCATGACAGGAGATCGAAAGAACCCTCAGTGTTCTTTGTAAAGTGACTAGACGTCTCCTGGGCGCATCAAATTGGGTCAGGACGCGGCATTTTGAAAAGTGGCATGTCCTGGGTCATCTCAAAGATTTCAGTCTTCAACCTTGTTTTCACACCTGCAGTGTTGCCGATTGTCTGACACTCCACTTGTTGGCAGATTTATTCTTTATGATATATTAATCAAAAAATTCAAATGGCCTATGAAACATTGTTTGACTGGCCATTCATTGTGACGTCATAATATAAGAGTCTGCTAACTGTGCTAACCATGCTAACGGGTATGAATCGTTGGACATTTGGCGATCCCTCATTAAGTCATTTAAGTTAGCAGTTCAGTTTACTTTCTCGGTTATTGACTCATTCTGTCATACTTTTAATTTTCATATGATAACTCATCAACCCACCATGAAACATTACTGTCAAATGTCGACATCATGTCATGCATGACAGGAGATCGAAAGAACCCTCAGTGTTCTTTGTAAAGTGACTAGACGTCTCCTGGGCGCATCAAATTGGGTCAGGACGCGGCATTTTGAAAAGTGGCATGTCCTGGGTCATCTCAAAGGTTTCAGTCTTCAACCTTGTTTTCACACCTTTCTGATGTAGGAAAAATTAAACACCTGTGTCGATACCTGAGTTGGTGTGAACCAACAATTACCGGGTAAATCGAATACACATCTGATTAATCCTTAGTGAATAGGTTATTCATTACAAGGTAAGAGTGGGCAACCGTTTTCATTAATGCATGAAAATGAGACTGTGCGTATATATTTATTCATAAATCTTCTTTGGTAAATAAAGTTTATTCTTCGTACTGGCATACTTGCCATTGTCCTGCCTAGGACAAAAATTTTCCCACTTTTTCGACCAAAAAAATCTGTCAGAAATCCTGACTTTTGGAAACACCCTTTGGAAGGGGGTCAGTAGGTCAAGGTTACTTTTCTTTCTCTGATTTTAGATTAAACATATTTATTGCAATCAAATATAACATTGCATCGGATTGGGCACAAGTTGTCCAACTTAGATTTGCCCTCTCCGTTTAACATTGACAAAACAAAAATTGCGCATGCAAGATATCTCACGCATGCGCGTAGTTGTTTCTTTCTCTGATTAATAGTGGAGCTGCTATAGCATGTATAGAGAATGTATATGATGAGCATACATTCTCATAAATTTGATTTTCACTGTAGAATACCTAAACCTACTGATACTGGTACATGTACATTTATGTGCTTATAATACTACTTGTAATATATTTCTTACATTGTTTCCTTTACAGGGTTCAAGACAGCGAAAGTCCCAGAAAATCTAGATGCTATTATAATAGGATCCGGTATTGGAGGGCTGAGTGCAGCTGTACTTCTATCGAGGGCTGGTAAAAAAGTTCTGGTTTTGGAGCAACATGACCAGGCAGGTGGTTGCTGTCATACCTTCCATGATAAGGGATTTGAGTTTGATACAGGTATCTTTCACAGAAACTATATGTAAATCTAAATTCAAGTTCAATTGTGATCCAAGATAAATTAAAGGTCCTCAACACTTGTTGAAATTTGATGTTTTACCGACAGGTGTGGTTAATTATAGAGTGAGAATTGGGTCATCCAGATCCAGAGCAGTTTCAGGTTGTTTTTGAGCCCAGTTGATACATGTGTTGAAAATTTCTGTCACAAGACTTAGAGAGATGTTGAAAAATTCTGTTCCAGAGGACTATGCTGTATACAATTTTAACTTATTTAGCTTCATCGCTAAGTCTTAAATTCACCCACTAACAAATTTTGTTTGATAAACCTTTGTTCAAAGTTCTCTGAATTTCTGAATCTATGATGAAGGCTATTATGTCTTTTATTGCACTCATTTACATTTGCATGCTTCTTTGTAAAATATTCATCTTTACATACAAAGTATAAAATGTACTCGGAAGCAAAATTTTAGTCAACGTTATATTTTCTCAAGGTGTTCATTACATCGGAAAGATGCATAAAGGTGCAACGAACCGTATCTTCATGGACCAATTGACAGGAGGAGCAGTGGAGTACCCCCTGATGGATGAAGATTTTGATATAGTGAGTTGTTTTTCAGAATCAAAATGTGGCATTGTTTTTAAAAGATCTTCATTCCTATCTATAATGGACTGTATCTATGATAGAGATGAAAATGCTCATAATACTCAAAATGTGGTTATTTGTCTTTGATATAATTTAACTTGACAACTTTATGTCAACTGAGTGTAATTCTTACCATTTCTCAATATTCTCACCGTCAAATTCAATCTGAATAAAATAGTGCAAAAGATGGTATGGCCGGAGTGCAAAGTAAGTTTTTGTCTGTAAAAAGTTAGAGAATGCCCATATGTTTTTTACCTTTGTTGCTCAAATTTATAATTGAGGTACAATGTGCCTTACATATTCTAAGTCTGAATTTATGTAATTTATGTTGGCATTTCTGAAATTAGGTATAAGCGATATAAAAGAGAAATAATCATAAATTGCCTAAGGTCACTAGACCAAGGTCACTAGGTTTAAGGTCATAGTATCAAGTGAAAGGTCATACAGTACCTATCACGAGTTTTACAACGAGATCGCCATCGATGGAGTAAAAATTTAACGAGTAAAGGCCAATTCCTCCATCGGTGGAGGGCTTTTAGGAGGGCTGATGAGGGGCAAAGCGGGCTCAACGCGAACAAAATTTACCCCGAAAAACTCGGAGTGTTTGTGGGCGGGGCTAATGACGAAGGCGGCGCTTATGCATATTTAATTATTAGCCGGGGTAAACACCGAGTGCTTGTAGGCGGGGCTTATATTCGCTTGACGGAGCACCTCGGGTCGCGTAAAATCTCTTTGTAGAGAGTAAAATCGCGATAGGCTAGTCAAAGAACTGTTTTGAAAAATACGCTAGATCTGTACGTAAATGTTTTCCTAAGAACGATTCTATAAATGTTGTAACAATTTAAAGAATCATTATCTTACATATTCGCATAGATATACTACATTTATAACAATGCAATATTCATGATTATGTACGTAGAGATAGAGAAACCCTAGATGTTAAATAGGCATTCTACACATGTCTGTAGTTTTAATTTCCTGTGATGTACGAAAAATGAATATGAATTAATAAACCAGCAAATAATATAGGAAGCAAAACTGTAATTAAGAAATAAGGGAAAAAAGAAATACATAATTGTTTATCCTACTCCTGTATTTTATAAACACCTGAATATTGGATGTGTAAAATACATTATATCATTCGATGTAAATCTGATGGAAGGAAAAATTAGATTTGTTTCCTGTTAGACAGTGAAACGAATTTTTGCATACATTTATAGATTCAAGTACTGTAACGCACGATTTTGCAGTAAGATGAATATTAAAAGTATTATGAGTTATGCAAACCATTTTCCCGTTCATACGGAATAGCTTCTAAATCCGTACTCTGGATACTTCACATTGATATAATCTATTTTACATAAACTTGTAAACGATTGCACACTTACGTATAAAATTTAATTTAATGCTGTACGATACAAAGTAAATTAAGTGTTTAATTCATTGATAGTTATTTTTTATTCTATCGTGTTTGAACGCTTTTTTTTATCACGGAAGCATATTTTAGAAGGCATCGAAAGTAGACCTTTGTTAATTTTTCAGCAATTGTTATAATCCGTTATCAGTAATAGCTGAAAATCTCGAGCAGGAACCAGCGTTCACCCCTGCTCCCTCACTTTTTAGATAAAATATGAAAAAAAAATATAGACAATACAGTCAAGACAATGTCTATTTACTAACTCAGGCACGTACGTCATCATGTATGCACATGCATTATGTTTCTGGGGTCGCAGGTCATTTATAATATACATGTACCAGTGGTGGATCCAGGATTTCAGAAAGGTAGGGGGGGGGGGGGAGCCCAGCTTCAAAGAAAATTGTTCACAGAAAAGCTGACAAGCAAAAGATAAATTTAAAAAAAAGCAAACAGACGATGATACAAATATTAAGACTTAGGACTTTATATTATTCAGGGGTCCTCAACCCCCCCCCCCCATCCCCATTTAGTCTTTTCCTTATAAGGTATTTGATCGTTTACCTGAAGATGTGCCAATTGTGTGATTCTATAGATCCTACAGTTTGTAGTACCTTAAAATGACACTATACCACGAGCAAGACGGTCCCAACGGGTAATTACTCTTTGAAAGCGGAATTTCTCTTTTTAGTGGCGCATCATTATTAATCAATGATGCATATGAATGAACATGCGATTCCCATGGAATTGTCTCTCCTGATAAAGGACGCAATTTTTGTAATATGAATTGAAAACTGCGGCGAGCGAAGCCGGAAAATTTTCCGGAATTTGAAGCGAAATTTTATATCAATTCTTCAAATTCAGATTACTTGTAAGAGCAAGATTATTTCTTCTGTCATACCATAAGCAAATTCATTTTATTCATTAAAATTCAGAGCAAAAATTTTTTTTTCGAGCACCCAGCCACCCCCCCACCCCCGAATATAAAATGGACAGTGCCTTACCTGTAAGTGTTCCTGTTTCATTATCAGTATATAAGGGTTAGATTACAGTTTCGAGTTACTCCGTTCTTGAACCGCACATACATTTTTTTGCAAAATTAAAAAGAAGAAAAAAAAATCAGTTTTCGGAAGCGATTCAAGAAACCAACACCAAAAAGTGAGGGAGCTCCAGCCTCATTTGTAATCGAACAGGCTTACGTTATAATGTTTATGTTCCTTTTCTATATGTCAGATTAATAATGAAAGTGATAAACGATTTTCGATTCGAAGCAGAGGAGAGGGAAAGGGGGGGGGTTCGGTCATTCTTTATTCCTTCCCAAATCTTACATTTCCGGGTAATATGACAAATTTCAGGGGGTCCTTAAACCACCCCTCCCGATCCGCACTTGTTATAGGGGAGGTGGGCGGTATTCGGTCCTTTTTTCAAAATCCAAATCTTTTTTTTCCGTTTTTCTAGGTATAAGGACAAATTTCAAGGGGTCCTTAACTTCTCCCTCCGCTTCCCTCCATCCCCTCTTTCCCTCCTCTCCTCCCTTCCTCCAACCTCCTTTTCACCCTATCCAAGCCCTAAAGTATAAAATGCGAAGTCTTTATTCAGGTTAATGAGAAGCGTTTAATCTAGACGATTCAATGAGAATCGTACAGTATGTTTTTTTCAGCTTTTAAAATAATAATGCAACGCTTAAAAGAGAAATTCCGCTTTCAAAGAGTAATTACGCGTTGGGGCTGTCTTCCTCTTGATAGTGTCAAAGTAAAAACAAAATCTGTAGTAAACTTTATAAAATCAGAGAAATTCCTCCATCTAAGACTTATTGGTGTGGTTCCCTCATTCTATATTCTTACATTTGTCCTGGTACTAGTATTATGACAAATTTAAGGGGTAAGGACCCCTACCTCTTCTCGCCCCTTCCTCCAACCTCCCTCTCACCATGTCCACCCCCTTTAGTATTCACTAAAATGCGAAGTCTTTATTCAGGTTTATGATAGATGCGTTTACTGTAAACTGATATCGAATGTTCATTCACCAATCTGATTACCAGAAGTCTCTGATGAGACTGAAGCTCTACTGGCTGTTTTGTTAAATTCACTAAATTGACATCCATTTTCCAACCCTGGGGACAGGGGCTCACACAAAATATCAGATGCACATCTACACTACAGACACATAATAATGCAAAAAGAATTTACTCTCAATGAATTATACTTTCTGAGATCTGGTGTCCATAAGATTACATAGACTTATATATAGGAGAAAATGACTACACCCATTTCCAAGACCCTGGGGTTCAGAGGCTCAAACAAAATATCAGGTGCACAATTGGACCAAAGACTGATAATATTGAGAAAAGAATTATTTCTCCATCAATTATATTTTCCAAGAATTGGTGTTCACTAGATTACATACCTACATATAAGGAGAAAATGACCACACCCATTTTTGAATACCCTGGGGGTCAGAGGCTCAAAATACAACAAAATATCAGGTGCTTAACGAGACCAGAGACTGATTATATTGCAAAAAGAATTAATTCTCTATCAATTATATTTTCTGAGAATTTTTGTTCACTAGATTACATAGACTAGTATAGGATCAAATGGCCACACCCATTTTTGAAGACCCTGGGGGTCAGAGGCTCAAACAATATATCAGGTGCTTAACGAGACCAGAGACTGATTATATTGCAAAAAGAATTAATTCTCTATCAATTATACTTTCTGAGAATTTTTGTTCACTAGATTACATAGACTAGTATAGGATCAAATGGCCACACCCATTTTTGAAGACCCTGGGGGTCAGAGGCTCAAACAAAATATCAGGTGCTTAACGAGACCAGAGACTGATTATATTGCAAAAAGAATTAATTCTCTATCAATTATATTTCCTGAGAATTTTTGTTCACTAGATTACATAGAAGTTATATAGGAGAAAATGACCACACCCATTTTCGAAGACCCTGGGGATCAGATGACAAATATGGATAATGACCATATCCCTGTATACAGCACAAAATCGATAGTTCAGAAAATCAGAAACCGAAGGCATACAAAATCAGGATAAAACAGGAACCAAAGCAAACAAACAAAAACCTCCACCATATGAAAAGAGGCGAACTCCCGAGGCTCAAACAAAATATCAGGTGCACAACTGGACCAGAGACTGATTATATTGCAATAAGAATTATTTCTCTATCAATTGTACTTCCTGAGAATTGGTGTTCATTAGATTACATAGACTAATATAGGAGAAAATGACCACACCCATTTTCGAAGACCCTGGGGGTCAGAGACTCAAACAAAATATCAGGTGCACAACTGGACCAGAGACTGATTATATTTCTCTATCAATTATACTTCCTGAGAATTGGTGTTCACTAGATTACATAGACTTATATAGGAGAAAATGACCACACCCATTTTCGAAGACCATGGGGTCAGAGGCTCAAACAAAATATCAGGTGCACAACTAGGCCATGGAACAAACTAAACGCAAAAAGAATTAGCTTTCTATCATTTATGGTTTCAGAGGAGTTGCGCTCACAAAAAATTGTTAACAGACAGACAGACAGACGGACGGACGGACGGACGGACGGACGCCGGACAACATGGTGTCGCATAAGCTCGACTGGTCTTTGACCAGTAGAGCTAAAAACCAGATATCTACATGATCCCGATTTTATTTATCATGTTTATGTCGAGTGGAATTTGTCGCTACGCGACATAAAACAATCAGGAGCATGTAGAGATCTGGTTTAATCAGAATGGTTCATTAGCATGAATAATGCACCAATAAAAAGAAATTCAGCTTTCAAACAGTAATTACGCGTTGAGTACCATTTGCAGTAACTCCTTTGGCTGACAAACACAGTACATTTTTGTAAACCGTTACAAATTATGGGATTTTTTTCATTCGAATCTCCAATGAATGACAAATAAATATACAGTATGGTCCGTGTACTAAACCACAATTCAATTTTCCATTTTGTAAATGTTAATGAAAAATGGAAAATTGAATCAATTTTTCATTTTTCATTTTCAATTTAGTAAATGAAAAATGAAAAATTGAACCAATTTTCCATTTTTCATTTAAAAATTTCAAATTGAAAAACGAAAATGGAAAATGGACTCAAATACGCTGTATTAAACCACAATTCAATTTTCCATTGCAAAAGTAAAAAACGAAAATGGAAAATTGAACCCATTTTCAATTTTCAATTTTCATTTTGAAAATGACAAATGAAAAATTGATTCAATTTTTCATTTTTCATTTTAAAAGTGAAAATTGAAAATTGAAAATGGGTTCAATTTTCAATTTTTCCTTTTTAAAATTTTATTTTCTTAATAAAAATAGAAAATGGACTGTAATAGGCTGTACTAAACCACAATTCAATTTTCCTTTCCAAAATTCGTAATGGAAAATGAAAAATTGAGTCAATTTTCCATTTTTGCACTCCGCGCGCTAATGCAAAAATGAAAAATGAAAAATTGAATCCATTTTCAAATTTTCATTTTTCATTTTCGTTTTAACGACATACGACCTGCACACCCCTATCTCTATAATCCAGAGGTCCAGCGAATAGCCAATCAGAGCGCTCGTTTCAAACGTAAACAAAAGTCTCTATCGGCAGCTTGCCCTTTCTCTCGCTTCGCAAATAAACAGTTGTTATTGTCAAGGACTTATAAACAGATGTTTATAAGTCCTTGTTATTGTGGAAATAACATTTTATATGTTTTGTTTTTAAAATAAATTTTTTTAAATGTGTTACTGAAACCGCCGTGAAAGTAAAATAAAAGCAGCCCATGTTTCAGACTTTCTGTTGATTTTATTGTATCAACATAGAGGGCACATCTTGCACATGAAGTCCAACGGTTCTGTAACGTGAACACGCTTTGAATAATGTCGTTTTAAAAGACATTGAATATTAATACTTGTTTCACTCTGTCAGTCAAAAGTTAAATTGGCGATTCAATAAACGGAGTAACTGCTAATTAGATAATTGGATTAACGCAGGAGTAGACGTTGTTTGCACGTGCAGCATCACTGACATCAAGCGAGCCGGCATGATCGTTGCTCAAGCCGATTTTAAAGGCAATGGCGCTATGCATGGTCAAAATCAAAATAAATCGATTCAATGATCCTTGTATATCTTGCAAAAAAATGAACAAAGAGACCCAAAAAAGTCTAAAATCGTACGCGAAATTTTCGGATTTTTATGACAAAATGGTGTAATCCGAGGCATTTTTAAAAATCGTTTTACATTCCCCATATTTTGACTTTTAAATTTAATCGGACTTCACAGATTTTTCACTTGTGATTTAAATATTTTTTTTCCATGAAGAATGTTACTTGCAGTTTTTTTTTTTTTGCGCAAAAGTTATCCGTTTGTAGGCTTGCCAAACCATGACACGACGCATTCATGGGACAGAGAGTACAGATTTGCTTGACTTTTTTATCAAAATATTCTCGGGGAGGCCCCCGAACCCCTTTCCAGATGTAGGGATATCTACTTCCATTATACCCTCCCCACATAGACCCCTCATGCCTTGCGAGTCATTCCACAAAAAGTGTATGATTATGCAAACCCCCCCCCCCCCCCCCATCGAAGCTACGCCCGGCACTGATCAATCAATATAATAGACGGAAAACTAATATTTTAGTGAAAATTCGGCAGAGTGCTCAACCCCCCCCCCCCCCCCCCCCATTTTTTACCATATATTTTGATATGCAATATGCACAAGAATATTTGATTATTACAGATTAAAATACATTTGTAAAAGAAACCAAATACAATATACAAATGTAGTTCCAGGCACGTATCGTCCCTGATAGTACTTGTTAAGAAACTTAATATCATTCAA
Source organism: Pinctada fucata (assembly GCA_028142955.1). Taxonomy (NCBI): domain Eukaryota; kingdom Metazoa; phylum Mollusca; class Bivalvia; order Pterioida; family Pteriidae; genus Pinctada; species Pinctada fucata. The sequence continues at coordinate 19,512,093 of AP027106.1, forward strand.
GAAATATACAATTTCACTACTACAGTAAATCTATCATGTGGATAACATGTAGAGGAGATAATTACATTTTTCTACTATGAAAACAATATTAATGTTTGAAATACATGTGTCACATGGAGGCATGCGCTGTTCAGCAGGCGATGGAGAAGATGGAAAACTTTATCAGTGGCGGATCCAGCTTTTGAGTTAGAGGGGGCGTAAAATTAGCGAGGGGTCCTGGGACCGCATAGGTCCCGAGCGGGTCCAGGGCAGTGCCCTGTTAGGGGGACCACTTCGCCCCCCCCCCCCCCTCCAGAAGCTAACGAATTTCAGCCTTATTGGACCCATTTTCATGACTGGAATTGATTCATGAATTGAAATTGATGCATTTGACCATTATATTAACTAACAAGTAGTTAATATTTATTAATATTTACTCTTTGTTTATGGAAAATGATCGTTTTACCTATGATTTGCAGATTACCCCCCCCCCCCTTGAATCCGCCAATGTTTAACATTTATTTTCCCATTACGTAATCAAAATATCGGAATGAAAATTAGATATCTACTATCTAGATACTAGAAATCAATATCTATCAAACCATTTAAGTTTCAATAGGGCGGATTTAGGGGGTGGGTGGTGGTGGTGGTGGTGGGCAATACCCCCCCCCCCCCAATGGGAACCCCCCCCCCCCCCCCCCAGGGTTTCGCTTTCTTTTGGTAACATCAGCAATCAATCGAAAAAACCCTGCAAAAGCATCAGTAGAAATTGCTCAATGGTCAGCAATTCACCAATTAGAAAGATTTTGTTTTAATGTATTCACCTTAATAGAGAATTTATTGAAATTGTAAATACAATTCTTTTTAGGTTCTAAATTTGGTCGTACTAACAATATTTTATTGCGAAGTTTTGTAATGTACATCGCGCAGGGGGGTTTCTGTTATGCCCGAAAATTGGTCCTTATTCCAAGTAGTAATCATATCTTTCATTTCAATTTCTACATTTCATCGGAAATGAACAATCATATAAACATGTCAAATGATTTACAAAACATGTAAATGGCACGGGGATAGTAACCTTCACGCTTTTATGCTTATAGAAGGATCTTTTTTTAATCTTCACATTTTGTTTAAAACATATAAATGTACATGATTTGGAAATTATGTAAAAACAAACAAACAAACAAACAAAAATGAAGAAAACAAATTTTGCACCATATCATACCAATATTCTAATTCTATATCCATGTAACTGCGGGGACAAATAAACAATAAGTTTTAAAGTACAAATAATCTGAAAAAAAAGATCGAGATAAACCCAGGCTCTCCCTACTAATTTGAAAGGGTATCCCTAAAATGGTCCTGATATTCGAGATGATAAGGAGAAAACATGCTTCAGATTGCACAATTTCATTCTTTTTTTTCTTAATTCCCGGGGAGGCCCCCCGAACATCTACCTCCCGTACCCTCCTCCACTGGGCATTTCGTGCCTCGGATCGATCCTTTGGGCCGATGCAACACCCAACCTCACGCTTTCCACTCTAGATCCGCCCCTGATAGTGTACAACCATCCAAAGGATTACCGGATATACAGCGGTGGTAGTAGAATAACCTTTTGACAACACAGACGTCAACCGTGTTATGAATTGATCAAAAAGGGATTACTTTCAAATTCATACTAATTTAGTGTCCATAGTTCTTTTCATGCAAAAAAGCACAATTCTGGTAGATTCACTCGAAATATAGACGATAACACAAGGAAACTTTTTTTTTAAAAATCCATGTTCCTTTAATAAGCTTATTGCATTGCCTTGTCAAATAGCTATGTTATAAAAAATACGAGAGAGCTGCATAAATGTGTCTAAGAAAACATATTTCATAATATCATTTTAAAAACAAAACATATAAAATGTTATTTCCACAAAATTCTTACGACTGTTTATTTGCGAAACGAGAGAAAGGGCAAATTGTCGATAGAGTCATTTGTTTACCTTTAACCGAGCGCTCTGATTGGCTAATCGCTGAACCTCTGGATTATAGAGATAGGGGTGTGCAGGTCGTGTGTCGTTAAAACGAAAATGAAAAATGAAAAATTGAAAATGGATTCAATTTTTCATTTTTCATTTTTGCATTAGCGCGCGGAGTGCAAAAATGGAAAATTGACTCAATTTTTCATTTTCCATTACGGATTTTGAAAAGGAAATTGAATTGTGGTTTAGTACAGCCTTTTACAGTCCATTTTCTATTTTTCATTAAGAAAATAAAATTTTAAAAAGGAAAATTGAAAATTGAACCCATTTTCAATTTTCATTTTTCATTTTTATAATGAAAAATGAAAAATTGAATCAATGTTTCATTTTTCATTTTCAAAATGAAAATTGAAAATTGAAAATGGGTTCAATTTTCCATTTTCGTTTTTTACTTTTGCAATGGAAAATTGAATTGTGGTTTAATACAGCGTATTTGAGTCCATTTTCCATTTTCGTTTTTCAATTTGAAATTTTTGAATGAAAAATGGAAAATTGGTTCAATTTTCCATTTTTCATTTACTAAATTGAAAATGAAAAATGAAAAATTGATTCAATTTTTCATTAATGTTTCCGAAATGGAAAATTGAATTGTGGTTTAGTACACGGACCCAGTATAGTAGAAATAAGGCTAGAAATAATGCAGTTTAAATTTTTGAAGACACAATAAAAGAATATACATGTATTAAATTAACCCGAACTGTAGTGAAGGTTGAATATGGACTGAGGCCTTTCATGAATATTTTACGGGAGCGCCGCACCTCTATATAATTTCTTTTGAGAATAAAAATATGACTCTTTCATTCTTATACTTCCCAAACTGTCAGCTTGCAAATACCTTTTTTGTTTAGAATTTGCTTGTGTTATGATCTTTGAGGCACTTTACATTACGTATTATACAGCTAGGTAAATCGCACAGAAGTTAAATTTTCATGACACAAAAAGTTACTTAAAATGATTCTAATTTTGCTGAAAGCCATTTCAACGGGATACATAACTGGAGGGTGTATTAACATATTCTACACCAAAATTCTCTAAAAAAAAAACTGGAAAGGGCTCGACCCCCTTGGTGTCGATGAACAGGTGCGTTGTCGGCTACTAATATATCGCCCGAATTCAATGCATTTTCTCCCATTTCAGTATATTAAGCATCTAGTGCTTCGTAAAAATCTAAGATATCGAGGAATGTCAGTGGCTCCCTCTATGACATTACAATACATGCAATCCAATTAATAGACTGAGTGTTACATTTGGAGATTTTGATGATCTAAAAACTTAAATTGCGCGCTCACCTTTTTCAGCATGACCATAAAAACAAATGTAAGTATGTGTGCAGTCACGAGAATTGAAACCGACCTCATCAAAGAATTTCAGTATAAATACTTCCTTATCATATAAATATTCCATGAATACCTCCGTATAAAGGAGATTTGCATCTGTGAATCTTTCAGCACTGATTTGTCACAATTCTTTTTAACAATATCTTTTTCCGCAATTCTTTTTCCACGAGAGATATATCGTTGGGAGTTCTCTTTTTAAATTCAACGTATTGTTAGTCATTATCATCAAGTATTTTAGTTCTTCCTTTATTTGAACTTTTTTTCCACAAAAAAGTTTTGTTTCTCACCCCATAGTCCCATGTACGTTTAACACATGCAATTTCTATCAATTTGAAGTTCGTCAGCAACGTTTTTTCCTCATTTGCTCCCAGGGAATTTGATTTTGTGATGATTTTAAATCCTCATTAAGCGGCGTTTCTTCTTTATACATTCTTCTTCTTTTTTTTACTTTTTAATAACGACATTTTCATTGATTTTAGATTTCCGACCTCTGTTTGGATGAGACACTTTAATAAATATATTTGTTTTAAATTTAAATGACCACATGCTCATTTTACGAGAGAACATTAATGGGGATTAAGATTTTATCTATAAAATTGATTTCTCCGTGGTCCTTTATAGAAGTACGAGTTTTATCAGTAACACCCGCTGTGCAATGGCTTGAGGTTAAGTGACCTTTAACATGTTTAATAACACCTGGCTTTTAAGTAGTGATGAGGTAAGCTACATGTACATGATCTCTGAATATAATGTCTAGAGGGATATCGAATGTGTTTTGGACTCAGCCAAAGAACAAGTCCGAGAGTGCTTGGAGGGGGGGGGGGGGGGTTTCGGGTGAAATACAGACGTTTGCTTGACGTTAGATTTCATTTCAAAAGGAGTAGGTTCGGAAACTACCGATATCGGCCCTGTTCTAACCTAGATTTTAAAAACGTTCTATGTCATGTTATTTTTTCATGAAAGCAATGACAAACTTTGAAAGTTCCCAAAAATACGACGTTCGGGAATCTGCACGTGCTGTGACGTCATCTATGACGTTGTTAATCCATGACGGTATGCCGATTTCCGTGTTTTTAACATGTTTTAAGAGTCTTTATCCTGAAATTTAACCCATAGCACACGTTGTCACAGAAATTGAATTGATATCAAATTGAAGATCATACTCATGTCTTGCTGTATAGAGAATTTCGTTTCTGTGACGCACTGTGCTGTGCATCTATTTTAAAGTATTCGATGTTGTAATTCTACCAACCTGAGAGATTTTTTGCATGCAGCTCTCTTTAGAAATCAGAAAATCGAGATCTTTTTTTCAGTGTCTATAGATTTTGAGAATAATTCTTATACAGTTTGATCGTTCTTGATGTCTCGTAACTCATAACATAAGTTCAGCGATCATAAGTAAAACTAACATATTCGAAAATATTTTTGTAAATAATCAGAATCGATTAAATTCGGAAAAAAATATATTTCAAGAAAAATGCAGCATGAAATTTAACGAAAAGGTTGCATTTTTTTTTCTGCAAAATGTTGAGAAAAAAAAAAAAGAAATTAGATATCATTTAAAAGGGACGGTGTCCCTGAGAATTAATTAATTTTACACAATTTTTGAATGCAAAATGTTTCTTTTCATATGAAAGTATACATTCTCATTTGTATAAATTCAAATTTTCAGGCGAATCTATATCGCATACATTCGCAGTTATAGACCTTTAAAAACGTAATTTTGAATTTGGGGTGCTCAGCTCTACATTGTAATTCATTTTACTGGCGCCACCTACAATGCATTGAGTTTTTACAATAGAAGTGTATGGAGAGTTAATTATTTAAAATCGACAATATTAGGGTCGTTACTGCATATTTTCAAATAAAACTTTTTATCGCTCCCTTTTTCCTCTTTCTAGACCCTTTGGAATAAATTTTACGTTTTCAATAAAATCTATTTTCAGGGACATTGTATCTTTAATATAAAAGTGCCTGTGTGTCTTACCATCTTTGCAAGCAAAACAACGTAAGGTATCTGTATAAGGTGATATATTGAATTTGAGGGAAATAAATGCCTCAAGCTGAAAGTTATTTCGATTCTTTCGGCGGAATTGGTCGAGAAAAATTGAAGTCGGTAATCGGAATCGAAAGACTTTTAGTGATCGACAGCCGATTGTCGGCAACAATTTATTCATCACTAGTCAGGACCCCCCCCCCCCCTCCCCCTTATCAAACTGAATAAACAAAGTACAAGAATAGGATACGGTCAAACCGGAACTAGAGATGTTGATCGAGAGATTAGTAATACCACCGCCTATGTATAAATCCTAAAATATTTTTATTTCAAATTCAGTATCTTTTGGTCTACGACGGGTTTTGTTGAAATCTCTGATAGTCCACATAATGTTGAGTTTTTCCAAGTTTCAAGAAAATTGAGCGACATGGGTCATACTCGAATATGACCTTTTTTTGTAAAGGCTATATAAAGGAAGTAAATTTATTCGCTGTAAGGTTTTCTTTAAAATGTTCAAAACCATGTGTGGGGCGGACGGACGGACACACACACACACCCCACACACACTTACAAATAAATTTATACTAGTATATGCTAAATACATGAATAAATAATGATATTTTAAAATAAAAGAGTTTGAATCAAAGTGAGAATGAAATATCACCGCATCGGATGTTGACTTTTAAGCTAGAGTTCACAAACGATTACATGAATGGACGATGCGATAATGTGAATGAGATAATTCGTTGATTTTCAAATCTAGTAATTTTAAAAATACACACAATAACTGGAAATGGAACACAATCTATATGATCTATGTTCTGTAGAATGTAAAAGATAAATTTACCAGGCGCTAAAATGGATTGTTATTAGCTTAAGAAACTGTCTATAAAGCAAATGTTTTATACGTTATCTATTCAGAGATTTTAAAATGATACATTCCATTCGTGCACATCCACAGGGGCTGTAGCCAGAATTCTTTTTTCTTATTTCCATAAAATTTTTCTGTATATATCAAATTCCATACCCCCTCCCCTCTTTCCATTTAATCAGCTTCGTAAAGCGATTTCATGGGAACAACCCCCCCCCCCCTCCCCCAAAAAAATCTGGCTACGGCCTCTGCGTGCACATGGTGAAATAGCTTCCGTATGTCACCTGACCCACACACTGTTTATATGTCTGGGTCATTTTAAGATTAGAAGAAAAACGTGAAATCAATGATGTTTGGAATATTGTAAAAATTATTGATGTAAGTTGCAATTTAAGAAGACTGAAGATGACAAGAAAATTTATTTCGCATGTCACTTCAATTGTAGCGCTCGGTCGACACCCACAACCCCCTCCCCCCTCTTGGTCGTATAATACATGTAAGGTATACGTTTGAACACAATTCGAAGGTCATGTAATAAATAAAAAAAATACTTTTATGGATACCTTTAATGCACAAGTATAAATTACCCACCGAGAAAAAAAAATATGAGAGAAAAAAATAATAATAACTGTTACATGAACAGAATCGAATGGGATATACCAAAACAATTTTATACGATTTTTTATTAATAATGGTAGGATCTTTTGACGTAATAACTGTTATGTAACGGAATAAACTTCTGCAGAAAAATCCAATATGTGAAAAAGAAGGTCCCGTCTGCGTGTGCACGAGTTGTTCAAAGGACAGTGATCCCGATTTCCCGATGAAAATACGCGACGCATCTTCTCTACCTTGAGGCTACCTGCCCGTATCTTTATCAAAAACTTTCAGCTCACATAGGTCATTCGAACCTATGTTTTAAAGGAACAAATAGGTCCGAAACAAAAACTGTCTGTCCGAAAAAAGAAAAAAAAAAACCCAGCAAAATATCAGTTCTAAGTTTAGCCAACATCGGCAATAGGAACGTACCGGTCCGAACTTAATTTTGCCTGTCAGGACCGGCGGACCGATGTTATTGGGAAAGACTGCGTGAGCGACTATCTCTTCAAATCGTCTAATTTAATCGTAAATGTAAATACTTTCTTTTCTTTTTGGCTTATTTTTCATTTATTGTTTCCGTTATAACTAGCGTTCATAAATTTCCTATGGCGACACAACGTCGTGAAGACGTCATGTGACGACGTCATTGATGTCGCTCAATACGCTCTACCATGCCTCAAACGATTCCACATATTTTCGTCAATTTTGAAGATATTTGAAAAGAGAAAACAGTTTTAGAAACTGCAGACATCAGTTATTTGACATACAAAATTTCATGGAAAAGTACGACAGGGCCGAATTCCATGGTTACCGAACCTACTCCTTTATTCTTCACTTTGTACATGTCTTGTAGGAATGGCATTTACCTCGCCTGATAAAGATACGGGCACCTAGATCTCACCTTGTCTTTTCTGATGTTCGTTCATGTTTATTTCGTGTACGTCGAATGGTGTTTTGTATGATACATGCGTTTTTTTCCTTGCGATCCACGAACAAGATAGATAATCTTGTAAAAGTTCTATTAAATGAACTGAATTATTATATGCAAACAATGCAGAATGAATTTAATTTCCCAGGTGATCATGCATTTTTATAAAATTGCAGTAAAAAGTATAATATCGCATTACAGTCATTACAACTAAGAATCCAACCGCACAAACATGTCGGCTTTCGCGTGTTAAACCCTAAAACAATAAATGATAATTATTTTGACCTGGAAAGCGACCTTGGCCATGTTATAGATTAAAAAGACTATTTCGTAAACTATGTGTACATGTACATGTTGTATCTATTCATTAAACAAGTCATGCTTGTCCCCTCCTTAAAGCCATCAAAGTAACATCTCTCTCTCTCTCTCTCTCTCTCTCTCTCTCTCTCTCTCTCAGATCACATTTTTATTTCATTCCCTCGCATGAATATTGTATATTTGTATCACTATATCTAAAAAATTGTTTCTAAGATTGATTGATTGATTGATTGATTGATTGATTGATGAGTTGCAGCTATATCTTTCTACAAGACTGACGGACAGACGACCGGGAGGTGAACAAAGTGGTCGTTATATTTATAATACATGTAGCTCTTGCATTGCCGGCGATATAGCCAGCAAAGGCGCGAAAAAAGCTTTGCCATGGCCAGTTAATTTACTTTATAAAAGAGACGTTTCTGTGTAAGAATAAGGCAAAATTTGCATTTGATTGGAAAATTGACGTCTTTTCTATATTTACGAAGGTGAGAAGAAAAAACTGAATCATTAAATAAAACAAATTTACATGTAAAACTGAAAGCAATAAAGACGTAAAAAAAGAAGCTTCTCCTATCCTATTATAGAAAGGACAGAGAATATTATGTTATTTAATAATAATTTTCAAGTACATAAAATACGAAGTGAAAAAATCAGCATTAACAAATCTGAGGTCTCTTGACTATCTTAGCACTAGGGGCGGGTCCAGAGGGGGAAGTGGGATTGTATCGATCGAGGCACTAAGTGCCGAGTCGGGGAGAATACGGTCCTCTCGAAAAAATTGAATACAATGGCGCGATCTGGAGCATATTTTCTCTGTTTTTCTCGTATATATCATGGCCGTTTTCACTCGTTGAAAGGGCAAAAAAGTATACGCAAGTGGAACGCCATACCCGACCATTTGATAGGGCGATACTTTGCTTCTCTCGAATTAATTGCTAGTAAGATTGAATTACTCTGTTCATTTGCTTTTTTTTCTGTTTGTAAATTTATACGCGAAACTTGGAATATAAATAAATGGTTTTTTTATTTCTTTCTTTCTGTATTTCAATTTTTATCTTTTTACATAATAGGTTTATATAGGGAATCTTTGAACGAATCGGGGAAAAAAGATAAGGAAATGAGCGACAAGAGCATCTGTAAGAGAGCTTTTTTTTTCTTTAATTTCGGTGAAAGACATGCAGGCAGATTTTGAGATTTTCACCTTATACTAGGGTTCATCCATAAACTAAAGTATCGGGCAAGCAAGGGAAGGACTGCAAGGAATTTATACTGTCCCCTAAAACAGATGAGGGCTCGGGGACTACCCGCAGGAAATTTCTCAACTGCGGAAAATCAAAGGCGCGGTCATATCATGTGATGGATGATTGACACCACCGGATGTTTATTCGGTTATGGATAATAAAATGTTAAGAAAATACATGTAGAGTCACGAAGAAAAATGGTACATTTTGTAACATTTTGAAAACAATGTAAATTATAAAATTCATTATTATTCGCAAGTTTTTATTTATTTATTTATTTATTCACTTATTTATTTATTTATTTATTTATTTATTTATTTATTTATTTATTTATTTATTTATTTATTTATTCATTTATTTTTTTTTTTTGTTGAAAATTTATTCTCATATTTTTTTTTCAGTTTTGAGATAATAAATATCTTTATCTAACCATTATGTAAACTTTAAAGTTTTATAAGTACAATACCTACAACGACATTTTGCGGTGCGTATGTAGTTTGAATAACCAGCCGATCTACAGATAGGCTATTAATGTACATATAACTGACACGTGTACTTCACATGCGCATGTCTCAGAAAGTCTTTTGTATAGTTTGCAACGGTTTGAAGCCAATTGTTGTTCACCTAGTAGACATATTACTGGCACATCATGTATATATTGAGTAAAATTTCCCACTTTAAACAATACGAATGGTGAAACAGGTTGCAATTTCTCTTTCCATGACTGTACTAACGAGTTCACGGGTTTACAAGTCACCTAACACGGGCGGATCTAGAATATTCTTCATTTATTGATTTTCAACTGAATGTACATGCACAGTCATGTAGTTTACTTACAATGTAAGTGTATGCAAAGTAAGGCCATAGTACGGTAACTAACTCTTTTGTTTTACGTCCGCGGGCGCTCAGAAAAAAACCACGCGCACACAAACTTGCATGGGGGGAGGGTTAAAAAATCAGTATATTATCTTAAATTCCGTAAAATTGCCTGTACTATCATTAATTTTAGGTGATAATATTGGTTTTTATATAAAAAAGAATAAAGTCAGCATTATACATCTCTTTTATCTTTTATGTTTTCAGTCATCCTCTCCAAATATCTTCATATTGATCATGTGTTTATGTGTTTTCATGCCTGGCGGGAGGATACCTTTTAGGAAAAGTTTAGGACGTAAAGCAAAATATTTAATTACTATAGATTAAGATTAAAATTCTCTATCAGTCTATTCAGACTCTAATCAATTCTCCCGTATAATTGATATGAGAAAAATCGGAACAGTCAGTGAAGCATCGAAAAGTCGACACTCGTCAAAATCAAAAAGAAAATAGACCTGCATGTAATGATGCTCCACTGAATCGGAGTAAAATAATTAATAATAATATGTTTATCTGGGTGAACCTTTACGGTACATTTGTACTTTTACCCTTTTCTCACAAGTGTTGAATATATCTGTGACTGTTTTAATATAAAAAAAGAACGAAGATGTTGTAGATATTGTAAGCATTATCTAATATTAAGTAACTCTTGATAGTGGCTTATAATAATGTACGTTATCTAATATTTGAATGGGTATAAAGATTTTTAAATCGATTGCATGTGCACTAACTGACCGGGCGGGGATAACTCAATTAATGAGACGAGTTAAAATAATTTACGGTAGGAGAGACTGTGCGTACATTAGTAATTAGAGTATATACTCATTACATGTCATTTTTATACAGGGAAGCTGATATCAGCTGGTGAAAAGTAAACGCTACTGATGACCAGGTGAAACTGAGCCCCGCCCTGCCCGATCAGTTTGCCACGACAATTCATGTACATGTAAATTACATCCATTAGGTTTTTATTTCAAATTATCAATTTGTGTATTGATTAACGTTATTATATCTCATCAATATCCATAGAATGAGAGAATGAAAGTCAAACACAAAAGCAGAAATCACAATAGAAAGAATTAGAATACTGTACTAATATCTTTTTGTTCCCTCAATCAACAAGAAGCGTGTCATTAAAAGATCGCGAATTTAGCCGATGATGAGGGAATTACGCATTCATATTAGCTCCGCCTTCGATCCACTAAGCTCCGCCCATAAAGGCCCGCGCTGTATTTTGGAGGAAATCCTCGGCGGGCATGGCGTTTTCTATGGAGTAAACAAAGGGGGCAAGGAGGAAGAAAGAGAAATTACTCTGGGGAATTATGGAGTAAGCTTACTCCATCAACGCGATCTCGTTGTGAATCTCCTGGTACGTACTGTATCTCAACTACATGTGAAACATTTAAGCCCCATCTCTCATAGATATAGAATATAGATATAGGAATTAATTTCCTTTCAAATGTAGGTAAATGTTTAAGGTCAAGGTCACTACTACAAAGGTCATGGTACCAAATAAAATCATATAGACAAACAGACAGATGGACGGACAGACAGACAAACATTGTCAATCCATAGACTGGAATAGCTTTGCAATCCAGCCAATAAGTTAGATTTGCTTGACACTTTGATCTCAGTCATACTTTATAACTCATATTAATGTTAATATGTGATTCTATCATGTACATTTATCACTACTGTCTTTAATACTGATAGGTGGCACTTGGGAACCCGGCCAAAGCAAGACGATATCCTATACCAGCCAGTAGAGAGAAATACCAAGAGAGACTGATAGCAAAATTCCCAAAGGAAGAGGCTGCCATTAAAAAATTCATGAAAATGTTAAAAGTATGATTTACATACTTATACATGATATATCTACAGTATAATATCGTGTAAAACTTTTAAGCTGAAGTTTTAAACATTGATTTATTTTAGATTACCAGATTCATTAACTTCGTTGGTTTTTATATTAGTTTTACTTGCATCTACAAATGCCATGAAAATGGCATGTAAATGGCAAAAATCTGACAGAAATCAGAATTCTTTCTTTCAAATAAATATCTCTTTCTTTTGAGAAAATGTTTTAAATGTACATTGTAACAAAACAAAATACTAAATGATAGAATGTTGCATTCATACACTGTCAATGAATAGTTAAGTACATTTTGTTAAACCTTGGTTAGGATGCTGAGGGTTTCGCCCTGGGATACGTGGCACTCAAGCTGGCTCCAAAGTGGCTGGCCAAGCTTCTGGTGATCACCGGACTGTACAAACTTATCTTCAAGCCTTACGCTAAATATAGCACACTGACGCTGAGAAAAGCTCTGGATGATATGACGGATGACGATGAACTTAAAGCAGTCATGTGTTATATTTGGGGGGATTATGGTAAGAGTCCTCATTTCATATCATTTATGTGGGAAATGAACATTTTTAACTTGTTGCCCAATCTTATGTATGGTCAACAACATAAAAACACACAAAATAGATTTTACTAATTACCTATTAATTTTGTGTAAATTTTAATTTACCATTTTTAGAGCTGTACATTGTTGATCTTTGATTCATTACATATCGTGATATTTAAATGTAGAAAACTTGAAATGTAATTTAACAGATTGAAAGATAAAAAGTAAGATATTGTGTATTAGGGAAGTCAACTTTATCCAGCCTTTGTCCATGACCTCCTTTTATGGTTGTAGACTAGATTCTTTTGATCTAGATGTCACAGATGTAATTTGCACTTTTCTACATTCAAAGATAGATAACTTATACTAATTAAAATAGTTCTGAAAGAGAATGTACAAATATTATTAATGCAAGACACAATATAGTACATTGCTGACTGACTAAGGGTCATCTTATATTTCTGCGTATGCGTCCACAGTTTTCTTATATTCCCTTTCCCATCAATTTACAACATGCATCACCTGTAGTTTTGCAAATTATACATTGAGATGTGGTCATGCCGATTAGGACACCTTTTTATTATATGATGAAATAAATACTTGAAAGAGAACTCCGTGATGCTTTAAATTGTCTTTCAGATCTGTCACTGGTGAAATAGACTGTGCCTTTGCAGTGGACTTTCACTTTGACAATTTCTAAATGGCACATGATAATTTTTTTTTAATGTCAAGTTTGTTCAGAGAAGTTTATATTAGGAAAAGATTCTTGGATACATGTATATACAGTGGATAATAATTTTCATAATTGTATGAAAAGAGATGAAAAATTAACTGCCTTGAAACTTAAGTATCTTGTATATATATTTTCAATTGTCAGGTGTTTTGCCGACCAAAGCTTCATTTGGCCTCCATTCCATGCTGATGAACCATTATTTTGAGGGTGCTTACTACATCAGAGGTGGACCTACAGAGATCGTATTACAGATGATACCTGTCATAGAGAACTACGGTGGCCGAGTCCTTGTAAATGCACCAGTATCTGAGATCTTAATGTCGGCAGGACGGGCTGTTGGTAAGTTATTATAGTTCATCTTACTCACATGTATAAGAAATCCTTGTTGTTACGAGGACTGATTGATATGATGTGAGCCTCCGTTTTCTGGGATGTAGAAGGTATTCTGCTGATACATTGTAGATTATCTCTAAAAGGACAAGCAATCATTGACACATACTTTGCTTCACTTCTGACACAGTTATGGGAAAATATCAAACTTAAGCGCCGCAGAAAGCTCACTAGTTAAGGTGTGTTGTTCCATCAGGACAATATCCTGTTCACAAGTCTGTCATTCCCATGGCTGCCATTCATGATTGTGGCTTAAATTTGATTGAGTATCCGCCTTTATTCACCTGATCTCGCTCCATCAAACTTTCATCTATTCCCAAATTTGAAAGCAGCTACATGTATTTCTGGCACCCACTTTCAGTCCAATGATGACGTCGTACTTGCAGTGGATGGCTGTCTGATCAGTCAAGATAAGGAGTTCTTTAAAAGTGCTATCGAGGCCCTTAAACACCGATGGCTAAAGTGTATAGATACTGAATGCGCCATTTCTCGCCTGTGCATTTCAGCTGACAAGAAGTGGCACATTTCATTGTATGCTGTTCACCAGAATTTGCAGAAAAATTCAATCAAGTATCTTTGCATGGTCACGTTCTAAATTTAATTTGAGCTGGAGAAACTAGGCACACGCTGCTTTTTGGAAACAAATTTGGCCTATGTGTTCTAAATATTATACGCCCATCATATGATGTCTGTCTATTTTGCTACTTTCTATCTTTAAGATGTTGTATTCTAGGATAAAAAAATCTTATTGCTGAATTAAAAGTATAAATTTCTGTTTACTACAGGTGTAAAGCTACGTAAGGGAGAGAGTGAGGTGGATATCTTTGCAAGAAATATAATATCTGATGCTGGAGTCTCAAACACATTCAAACGTCTGTTACCCAAGGAAGTCGCCACAAAATCATGTAAGTTTTATACATAATGTACAAATATGGACTTTATTGAGGGCAGTATTATACATTTACAAGTGTCAAAGAGAAAAACTTTGCAACTTTAGGGAACAATAAAAGAATTATTGAAATCTACATTGAATCATATATATATATATATATATATATATATCCTTTTGACAATATATATAATCGAATCAAAACTATAGTTCTAAAATGTTCTCTGATAGTGATATACCATACATATAGTTGTTTAAGATATGCACAATACTGGCCCGGTAATTGTGTAATATTGTTAAATGGGCAATATGTTATATATGTAATACAAAAAAAAAAAAAAGTAAAAGAATAGAAGAATTACATCACAAGGGGGCAGTCTATAACTGTTTTATTATACCATCACTTTGACTACAAAGTCATCATGAACACGTCATTCTAAGTGTTACAGTAGCATTATTTTCCAATCACTTGCTCCAAAATTACATACCTATGTACGACTTTAGAATCATATTAAATTACAAACTGAAACAAAACCTATTTGCTATACATTTATTTCATGTGTATGGCATACATATCTATGAATCAAGAATGCAGTAATTTAAATAAAGAAAAAAAAATTAAATCTTATAATTAGACCAATGTATAATTTTGATTGTGCTCATTAATCAGAACATTATATGAATTATAATATTATAAAATTTTTTTTTTAAATTTCCTTTATTATATGTATGTATATACTATCTACAGGCATATACCCTATGTTGCAGAAGGTGGGAGAGAGTCTATCTTACATCACTTTGTTTGTAGGACTAAAGGGAACGAAGGAGGAGCTCGGAATCAAGGCCCACAACTGCTGGAGTCATACCAGGTAATAAGGTGTGACCATTCTAAGCCTAGAGTTTATACACACATGTGTTTGGATAAACATTACATCACTTGTGTTGTGCAAAATTTTTCATGGTTACTTCAAAGGGGTAGGGCCACGAGACCCCTAAATCGGCCCTTGATTTTTATCTTAAAATAAATTTCATGAGGAATACTTGATATTTCTCATGAAAATACACGAATGTTTACCGCTTTTCATGAAAAAGAAAAATATCACCAAACAATGTGCCATTGAACTGTAATGACGTCATGAGATGACGTCATTTTGACGTTATTGACAAAATATGGCAAAAATTGCTGGGAATTTTGTCTTTTGTCGTAGAATTCAATGTGGCCGCATGCGTTAACTGAGATAAAACGTTTATGACAAAAGGATATAATGATAATCTTTCACATATAAATTTTCCATCATAGTTAATGCATGCAGCCATTGCTAATTTAATAGAAATATTGAGTTCTTGCATCAATTTCGCCGAATATGACCTATTTTGGTGTTTTCAAAGGGCTAAAAGGTGTTGATAAAAGCAATGTTTATAAAAAGTGGATTCGTGATTCAGTAAAGAACGTTTCAAAATGTCGAAAAAACAGTTAAAAATTCTATGAAGTACAATGTTCAAAATTTATCAAAATTAGGGCCAATATCAGGCTTTGTGGCCCTACCTCTTTGATCACACTGGCTTGATGAATCTTCATGCTGATGTTACAATGAAAATATTGCAACATTTTTGGCTATCTGGTGTCTAGCTGTCTGCCTGGAATACTGGAACATAAGATGTAGTGATCTAGGAAAATGCTGGCCGAAGTCACTTAATGTAAGGAGGGGCTAAAATGATGTAAGCCAATTAGAGGCCTTTAGGGTCACCTAGAAAAATACTGGGTAGAAAAATTGCCCTCATGTTTTAGAATCTTGAACTTTGATATGTGGTTGAAGCTTACATGTGTATTACATAAAGGATTTAATTAAATCCAATTTGCTCAGGAAGAGACCTGCATTTATGAAAGTATTACACGTAATTGAATATAAGTACAGTGAGTACTAAGGTTTGATGATGTGAATTACAGAGAGTTCTGACTAAAAGCATTCAAACCATATACAATGTACATGCAATACTTTATAATATTGTTGAATTCTGATTGAAAGCTAACAAATGAGTATCTCAACGTATACAGACAACCTATTACTCTAAGATTTGAAGAAAATATTTTTTCATGTACATGTATGTCACCATACCTCTAAAATGCAAAGAAAATATTTTTTTCGTGTACATATGTATGTCTCCATACCTCCATACCCTTTTATATAAATCTACTCTATGTGTTGTAGGTTAGACCAGGAAAATGCAGCGGAGGAGTTTATAGCGATGTCGTTAGACGATGCCGTCCATTCGGAGTTTCCTATAATATTTGTCTCCTTCCCGTCAGCAAAGGATCCCAATTGGCATGACACCAACCCAGGTTTGTGTATTCAGTATTTGCAAAAACAGGAGTTACTTTCCATTTTGGACGGTATCTGGCATAAACTAATTGTGACATCATCAATATTTGGAAAATGGTCCTGAAACTCTGGGAAAAGACGGTATAAAATTGAAGTTACCATACCATTTTCATAAAGTAATAATAGTTTTACTTCAGATACTGTCTCAAATATTAAATACCTCTGTATTCTGCAGAGACCCAATTATTATTCCCATACCTTTACTTATCTTATTGTGGATAAATTTTAGAGGAAATGGGATCATGCAACTCTGCCTCTGAATTCTTGTGCTTATGAATAATTGTATGAATTTTATGTTGAAACAGATAAATCCACGTGCCTTGTCATCACTTTATCACCATACAAGTGGTTTTCACAGTGGGAGAATGAGCGAGTTAAGAATCGTGGAGATGATTACGAGAGATATAAACAACAAATCTCCCACCAAATCTGGGAACAAACATGCCAGCTTTATCCACAGTTACAAGACAAGGTTTGATCATTGTAGAAAATCATAATTATATATTCAAATTCTCGTTGCAAATTGGGTATTATTAAAAAGACAATAGCAAGAAATTGTTCTTCAGAATTTCTTAGCTTATTTCTGAAAGATTCTTGTAGGAGAAATATGCAGTTAGGAACTAAGAGTTATCTTTCTTTGTCTTTAAAAAGTTTCTGAAATAAACCAATCATAGGAAAAAAGAAGCATGATGTACAATCTTATATCAAACAATTAAACAAATAAAAGTGATTTCTCTTTTTCAAGATGCCCACTTTACTTCCTCATACTAAACAAATTCACTTTTGTAAGTCAAGTTTAATGGATTTCATTTGTTTACAGTATTTGTAAAAAGTATCGCTCTAGATTTAGAACATGTAGAAATGTGTGAGGAAATAAGAAAGTGATAGATTAGATAACATCATTTGAAACTAAATGAAATTTTAATTACACAGGTAGAATACATGGATCTAGGTACCCCTGTCAGTAATAGATATTACCTGGGATTCCAGCAGGGTGAGATGTACGGTTTGGATCATGCCATGCAAAGATTTTTGCCAGAGGCAGCTACGGAACTGAGGGCCAAAACTGATATACCAGGACTATTCCTCACAGGTGAGTGAACTGTCGCAGTGAATAACACTGAACTATAGTATTTAGATCTCCCCCTCCCCCTCCCCATTGTTATGGCATTGTGGAAAGACTCAAATGTCATAGGAGTTGTGATTTACATTTAATTAATGTAAAAGTTATGCTCTGTATGTTCAGGATACAAAAGTCTGTATCTTGAGTATATTATATATAAAATTAGGAAATATGGGTTATACAGTTATAAAGCTGTTTGTTTGTTACAGTCCACTATAAGATTTCATCAACATGGTCTTAGATTCCTGAAATCAAAGATCAATATTTAAGATGTTTGAATTAATCCTAGATTAGATGAACTTTCAATCACTCCATATAAATGCCTTATAACTTTCCTCAATGAATAAATACCCATGCAATATTCGATTATGACCTTTCTGTTATTTCAAGTTTTGCTTCAGGAATTATACATGTACAATGTACATGTATGTATAACTGCCTATATGATAGGGCTGTCATGATTCACCACGGTTCTTGATTCATCACGGTTCTTGATGACGGTTTGATACACGATACGAGAAGAGGTCGTATCGTTGATTTACGGTTCGTTTTTGGCATTATCTTTAAAAAATAAACATGGCAACACTTAACGCCGAGTTGTCAAAGATAACTTCTGAGTTTTGTGTTTTTTTCTTGTCAATACGATTATTCTCAAAGCACTCAAGTTATGAATGATGTTAAAATTGTTTTAATAAGATATCTGACGAATTACAGAAATGCCTCATATCTACATTAAAAATGATGTATCCTGATACCAATCGTATTGTGAGTAAAAATCGAGATACTTGTCATATAATGAGCTTAGTGTATCGTGACAGCCCTACTATATGATCAGGTATTATTATCTCAATTTTCTTTACATTGTACAGGTCAGGACATAATGACGTGTGGACTGACAGGTGCCCTGTACGGAGGTCTGTTCTGTGCTGGCGAGATCCTCCATCGTAACTTGTATAATGACCTGATGGCACTCAGGAAAGAAATCAAGAAACAACAGTAGCAGGTGCCCTGCATGTGATGTCAGCCAAGAACAGGTACCATGTGTGTTCTGCTTGGAATTAAGGACGATACAAAGATGTGTTCTGTTTGGAAAGAACAAAATCCACACAAACATTTTGAAGGAGTGCACAAATATTAATAATGTGATTATTAAGATGATTGGATTTCTGATTTAAAGTGACAATTTGAATGCATGGAGAAACAGTGTGTGATGAACAATTTAAATCGTTTCAAGAAAATTGAATGATGTGTTCGTTTATCATCAAGGAAACAAATTTATCTAATTCAATAATAAAATTCATCATTACATGTACATGAATTGTTAAATTTTTGTGTTCTGATTGGCTAAAACAGCTCCATAATGAAAAATTAAAACGTTATATATACCTATGATGACGTACGTGATCCAAAGTAGATATAACATTCTAACAGCTCTCCATGTGCTAAAAATAGATCAGCACTGTTTTTAATAGTCTGGAATCAATGATGTGATAATTTTGTTGATGATTTAACGTAAAAGATGTTATGTTTTTTTGTGACATAAGAAAACCCACGTTAGCATTTTTATCAAATTTAAAAGCTCAATTTTATCTGCTCCTATTCCAAAGTTAGTCTAGAGAGGATCCATGATATTATATATGAGTACATGTAAATTATTTTGAAACTTCATGTAATAGAATAATTATTTTTAATACTTTTACCTCAGTAAATACAATGGTTTAGCTCCCCTCAAAAACAATTTTATTGTCTTCTCATGGAGCGAAACTATTGTATTTACCTCGGGAAAACTAAATAATTGTATAATACATGTAGGTAATGACAGTGTCCTAAAATACTATCCTGGTAATACTTTTAAATAAGGATATTATCACTAATGCCCCACCCTAAGTTAATTCCATCATCGATATTTATGGAGCCTGTTATTGAAATCTTATTTAATTTTGTAAAATGTTGACTTAAAAATTGCCATATATGTGTATAGTATTAATTTACCATGACTTTGTATTTTCATTTCTTTCATAGTGTGAAAAAGATATACAATTTCAGAATTTGAGAAGAAAAGATTTCTAGTCTGTATATTGTAATTCAAGAGAAAAGTCTATTATATTTTATTCTTATCATGTAGGTTATGAATGGTTTGTACTGAAAAAAAAATTCTTAGTGTAAGTTAACTGTAAAATAGTGTTTAGTTTGTATGATTTGTATATTTAAGTGCTTAAAGTTCAATATTGGTTTTTTTTGGTCAGTATTCAATCATAAAATGAAAACCAAATGGTTATTGAAAGAAACTTACTTGTATTTTAGCTTAACCAAATTGTAGTAAAAATATGTTAGAATGTGGTGAGTTGAAATATTAGTGATATAATTAATAAGGCTTTGTACACATTGCTTTATTTCCATAAAAAATCTATTATTGATAAAGTAAAATGGAATCTTCATAAAGCAAATATCTCCTAAACTAAGAATTCCACAAAAATATTTACTTATACAGTACATGAAATTAAGTCATAAAAAATGATTATTATTCAATCTCCACAGTTAATACATACTGACAGCCCTTTGCTCCCTTACACAGTATTTGAGAATCAAATTTAATGTTTCAGCTTTAACATGTTTTAATTCTAGGTTTTTTACATTTTTTTTTATAAAAACAAATACATGTATACAATAATGTTAGTTTTTGTTGTCCTAAATCAGATTGTTGTGTGATGTGTAATTTATGCCTGTTTAACAGACTCTTTGTCAGATGAGTTAATAAATTATTTTTTCATTAAATTCAAACAATTTATCTTCATTGTGAATTTTTGCCATTTATAAAAAAAATCATATGTGACACAATCAAAGAACAGGTGTCAATAATCCCGTGTGAAGAAGCTGATCGCCACATAGTCGTTCTTTTTGGTTTATAATGAAATTGGGGAGGTGAAATATTCCAACCTTAGAATATTATTTGTCGGCAAATTTATTCCTGGAAAACTAAAATTACTTGGACTATTCCACAAGAGACATCCAGCCCATACAATAGAACAATTATATTGCTAAGCATTTTCAAACTTGATCATCTGTCTCCTTAGTTGCTCACAGCGCATTACAAAGAAACACTAATGGATTTCCAAACAAGGAATCACACCTGGATTCCATGTTAGTGAGATATCAGAATGCTTTGAAAATCTAAAAGTTAAGGAATGTTTATTATTCTTAGCAACAAATGCTCAGAAAGAGTCAGTTATTTATTATCAGATGAATGAAATTCCTGTTAAAAGTCATCTTCCTTGAAGAATCAGGTTGAAAATCACAAATTGGGTTGATGTCTTTCTCCTGTAAGATTTAATTAAAATCTGTTCAATGGTTGCAGAGGAAAGTGAAAAAATAAGCCGGTCTTGCCTTTGGTGGCGGTATTCATTGATGGACTGATACATCCTAAAAACAAAAGTTTTTGTATATGAAGAAGAGAGTTTGTAATTACATCTGGAAACATTTTTGAAATTGTGTGCTGTGGTTGTAGATGAGAAGTTAAAATGTGAAAAGTTTAAGAACATTTGTTAGATGCCTGACAAAAGGCTTTGATGATAGCTCACTTTGAGACTTGGCTTAACCTCGGATGGGTTGAAAAAAGAAACTGTAACATAAGAAAAAGCATATGGATACCCTAAATTCCAAATCTATATGCATGTATCTATATTACCAGCAAGACTTGTATTCAGGAAGCCTGTCTAAATGTCTGAAATATCGAGTCATGATAGAGATTGTCAATGTGGACACAAGTTTTCATCAGAGTTGCTCTCAAAATATGGAATTAAAGATAAAACAAAAACAGCTTATGCACACTAAAAATGACAAAATCCAGCAACAAATATTCAAACTAAGTACTAAACATTTGCTAAAATAGCGAAAGAAAGCTGCAAAAATAATTTTGAGCAACCTTTTCATTTTCAAAGTGAATTAATCTTTAGAGAAAGTGTATTTTAGGATGGGAATACATTTTATAATAGAGTGCAAGCAGTCGATGATTACTCACACAGTCTCCCATTTGAGGGTTACCTTTGATCCATAGATGGACAATTTTTAGTCAGATTCGAGCGCTCTAAGTCAGACTTCAGAAAACGTCAACTTGAATACAGGTTTCAGTGCCAGCGAGAAATTTTTTTCTAAAGAAGTTTTATTCTCATGCAAAAGCAACAAAAATACTCTTCACACGTGCACAGACCGGGTTGTCAACACAAGCATGCATGCCATCAAAATGAGTGTTGAGAATGAGTACATAGTTTATTTTATAGGGGCGAGGTATCATAGCCTAGTCACAAACCCTTTCCTTGGCACAAAACCTTTCCTCTACATGTCTTATCAAATTCCCCAAGGATGGACACTCCCTTTGTACACGACAGTGGTGGGGATTTTTTTGTTTGGTTATTCAAAATGAATGAAAAAAAGAAATCCAAATCGAACATTGATCTCTTCTTTAATGATGCTATCGAGGTTGAAGACATTTAACATTTGAACCACTCGGTGAGTGTCACTGCAGGTGGACCAGAAGTTCCCTAGGACAAATGTAGCCAAGATCGATCAACTTCGGTTGATCGTTTCTTCAACGCATTCGAAAAATTCTGTAATCAAAATTTCTTGAAATTTCTAAAACATGGTCCTGTTACATCACATCCCACCCATCCTGCTACGTCTTTCGGCACATTTTTGGACATAACTACATGTATCACACACTTTGATCATATTACATCGTTTAGATTGAGGATTACTGACGAGGGTTAAGTACCCGAACCGATTATGTCTGGTTCATGCTGCATATTTATCTGTCCTTAAATGATGCTATTGAGTTAGAAGACATTAAACATTCGTAACACTTGATGGACCAGGAGTCCCCGAGAGCACATGTAGCCAAGTTCGATCAACTTCTGTTGATCGTTTCTCCAATGCATTCGAAAATTTCTGTTATTAAAATTTCTTGAAATTTCTAAAACGTGGGTCCTTTAGCATTATATCCCACACATCCTGCTAAGTCTTTCGGTACATTTTTGGACATAATAGCTATCACACTCTTTGGCTATCATCGTTTAGATTGATGATCACTGACGAGGGTCAAGTTCCCGAAGCATGGATGTCTGGTTCATGCTGCAAATGTATCTGTTCTTAATTGATGCTCTTGAGTTTGAAGACGTTTAGCATTCATCCTTAAAATTGCACCGTTCGAATCCAGATTGCTAAAAGTTTAAGCAACGATCAAGACTGTACAAAAGAGATATAAAGCTATCATATGGAAAGTGTCCACCATTGGGGTATTGAATATGGACTTGTAGAGGAAAGTATTTGTGCCGAGGAAAGGGTTTGTTGTTAGGCTATGATATCTCGCCTCTGTGATCTATATGCAAATGACACTAAATTCATGGTAACATTCAGTAAACAATATCACTAGCCAGTGACTCATCTGTTTTGAAAAAACAAAGTAATATATAACAAACTACTTTTTAGGAGGACCTGACTAATTGATTTACTAATACTTGTTTAATTAAATTCTGTTTTTTAAATGAATATAAATGTGTAATATACGTGTATGACTGACTGTGATCGGATGAGATTCAAATATACATACGATAGAACTTTCACCTGCCATTTATTTCATCGAACACTCACTTTACTATTTTCAATATTTAACTTGCTGTTTGAAATGTTAAACGTCTTCAAATTTCAATAGCATCATTTAAGAACAGAAAATTTTGCAGCACGGACCAGACATGTACGTTTCGGGTACTTAACCCTCGTCAGTGATCCTCAATCTAAACAATGTAATATGGCCAACGAGTGTGAAAATTATTGTGTCCTAAAATGTTATAAAATCATACATGTAGCAGGATGGATGGGATATGACAAAAAAGTTGATTAAGAGTTCACGACATTTTCTACGGCGTTATATTTGATTTAATACCACCCATTACATGTACGATCTTTTTAATTTCAAATTCGAAAATCATAAACAATTTTTATGTATGCAAAATATAGGGAAAATAATCAATCAATCGAAGAAAGAAAAATCTCAGCCGCATGAACAGATATTAACTTATTAAATAAAAAGAGAAAAACAATTGTTCACGGTGAGAAAGGCATCGCCTGCTTCCATGTACATGTACTGACATTTCACTCTATGGTATATTTTCAAGTTTTGCAACGAAATTGAAATTTATAGATTAAACTATAACTGATAAATATTCAAAAAGAATTTTCTCCATGAATAGAATCAAAGTGATTGAAAATGGTGTACTGGACACAAAAAATGTTATAAAATTCAAAGAGAGTAAAAACCATAACGTACAATGAACCCTTAGCATTACGATGGCAGACTTTCTTGAATTCTAATATTACTCATGTTAAACGTCTTTTAATTCGAGAGCATCATTTAAAACCTGATAAATTTACAGCATGGACCAGACATGCACGTTTCGGGTACTAAACCCTCGTCAGTGATCCTAAGTCTAAACAATGTAATATGGCCAAAAGGTATGAAAATTGTTATGTCCAAAAATGTACCAAAAGACGTAGCAGAATGGGTGGGATATGATGCTACAGGACCCACGTTTGAGAAATTTCAAGAAATTTTGTAACAGAAAATTTCAAATGCGTTGAAGAGACAGACGATCAACCAAAGTTGATAAATATCATCATTTTGAAATATTGATTCTTGCACAAAAGTCTAAATATATAAATAGCAAAACTATAGATAATTTTCGGGAATAAGAGTTGAGGCATTGTAGATGTTGGTGAATTATCCTATCGATCATTACTGATTTTAAATCCAAGGAAATTCTAGAAGAAAAAAGCTTCTTTTTCATTTTTTCCTTACGGATAATGACTCTTGCTGGAAATTAATCTTTATACAATATTGAAAGTCATTATAACATTATAAAAATTATGTATCTCAAAGAAAGGAGGGGATCTCAAACAACACTCGGTTGCAGCACCAACAGCAAAACCCCAAAACACCCACTGCAAAAACACAAAACAGAAACGCACAGAAAGAGGCACAAAAGGTACAAAAGAAAGGAGGGGATCAATGAACAATGAACGCCAATGAACAATGAATCGACAATGAACGCCAAAATCACATAGAAACATCAAACATAAATGACTACACATAAACCAACGAGACCAATAGGCAATCGGTGCCGACTTAAGACGGCCCTGTGCCACGTTAATAGCAGATAGTGTTGCTATCCTAAATTACGTGCGCACAACCCTCCCACTTTTTCCGATTACCCAGAGGTATCAAAGAAGGTACAGTTGTGGTGTATAACAACATAATCACTCTAAGATGACCATAAACAAACAAGATCGTAAAACACAGGGGCCAAAGCAACACAGATGAATATGTAAATGGATTTGAAAAGAGGACTTACATAATGCAGTCCGTGCTCTGTCTGCTGTAGCAAGCTCATGTATGTTATCACCCGAGGAGTCCGACTGACATTCAGAGAGGACAGGTGGTCAGGGTAATGTCTTCTCTAAAGAGGTTTGGACAGGGCCCGTCGTCACAGTCAGTTAGAGTGCTAGTCTTAATTAAGAATGCGCTGGTACAAGACTGTAGATTGGTCAAGAACCAATCTTAGTGCCCGTCTGATGACATCAGGATCATAACGGTATAAAAAGCGTTTGATGATTATGACGTATTTTCCATGGTTATGCTGTAGACCTACCTTTGATCCTTCTAATTTTGTTCATTATGCCACCATAAAATGCAGGGTTAAAATACCGAAAGTAATATACACTGTTGCTTGCATGGATCCAAATTTAACAAAAAGTTGACAATAATATTTGTAAAATTTCCATAAAAGTCTTTACTAGTTTGTGAAAGCGAAAACCTTGGCCTAAATGTTTCTAATTTGTACATTTCTACTATGAAAATCCAAAACATCAGTGCATGCTCTAGCATACCAATGGGTACCAATTGTGCCCCACTCCTTGCCGAATTATTAAAAATTATAAGTAATGCGTTTACAAGTAAGAACGGTAATCGCAAATACAAATTTATTGTTGTGAACTATGACAAAACCTACTTTGTAAAAGAAAAGTCCAATTCTGAAAATAAGTACACTGAAACAGATATTATTCAGATGTTAAACTTTTTGATCGACAACATTTTTGTGGTGTTTGGAGGAAAGAACTTCCAGCAAATTGTCGGAATTCCAATTGGGACCAATTGTGCCCCCCTCCTTGCCGACATTTTCCTTTATTCGTACGAAGCTGAATTCATTCTCTGAAGGGAAAAGATACTTAGCATCTGACTTTAACTTCACTTACAGATACATAGACGATGTGTTGTCCATCAATAATCCGAAATTCGCGGATTACCTGAGCAGTATCTATCCTTCATCTCAGTTAATACGCTATGCCAAAGGAAGTACCAAATATACGGATTTTGTTCTGAGAGATAGGCGTCTTTCAGATAAGCTTCTCAGTCAGGGATATGTTTGTGACCGACTAACATCGTCACTGAGGAAGTTCTACGGTCGATATGGGGAACTCGTCATACACTATGATGTCCCACTCTCCGGAATGGTGGATGATATTTTGTCATAGACCATTTGAACCATCCAACCAAAGATTGTACTCTATGTCTTCCGAAATGAAAGTAACCGGATGTGAATTTCTACCGAATTGTGGCGGCGGGTGTTGCATGCAAGCAGGAGATGCTTACTCTTCCTTGGCACCTGGTCTCACTCCCATATCTGGAGTTCGCTTCTTTTCATGTGGTGGAAGTTTTTGTTTGTTTGCTTTGGTTCCTGTTTTGTCCTGATTTTGTATGCCTTCGGTTTCTGATTTTCTGAATTATCGATTTTGTGCTGTATACAGGGATATGGACATTATCCATATTTGTCATTTGTACGTGTACATGTAATACGTCTTCAAATTCGATAGCATCATAAAGCAAATAAATTTACAGCATGGACAAGACATGCACGTTTCGGGTACTTAACCCTCGTCAGTGATCATCAGTCTAAACAATGTAGCATGGCCAAAAAGTATGAAAATTATTATGTCAAAAAATGTACCAAAAACGTAGCAGAATGGGTGGGATATGATACTACAGGACCCACGTTTTAGAAATTTCAAGAAATTTTGTAACAGAACATTCCAAATGCATTTAAGAGACAGACGATCAACCGAAGTTAATCGAACTTGGCCACATGTGCCCTCGGGGACTCTTGGTCCACCGGCAGTGACAACCCAGCATACACGTTTTGATGAGTTGCGCATTAGCGGACTATGAAAACGGTACTGTGCATATCTCGTCACGAAAAGCAATTACGGCGAGGGTCTACTTTTAATTTTTACGATCGTTGGTTTCCGTTTAATTTGAAAAGTGTTGTGACGTAGTATTGTATAATAGCAATTCACCTCTTTCTCTTCCATCATTGACAAATATGGATAATGACCATATCCCTGTATACAGCACAAAATCGATAATTCAGAAAATCAGAAACCGAAGGCATACAAAATCAGGACAAAACAGGAACCAAAGCAAACAAACAAAAACCTCCACCACATGAAAAGAAGCGAACTCACGATATGGGAGTGAGATCAGGTGCCAAGGAAGAGTAAGCATCTCCTGCTTGCATGCAACACCCGCCGCTTCAATTCGGTAGAACTGTCACATCCGGTAACTTCCATTTCGGAAGACGTAGAGTACAATCTTGGCTTGGATGGTTCAAATGGTCTATGACAGAATATCACCCACCATTCTGGAGAGTGGGACATCATAGTGTATGACGTGTTCCCCATATCGACCGTAGAACTTCCTCAGTGACGATGTTAGTCGGTCACAAACATATCCCTGACTGAGAAGCTTATCTGAAAGACGCCTAGCTCTCAGAACAAAATCCGTATATTTCGTACTTGCTCTGGCATAGCGTATCAACTGAGATATGAACACGCCATAAGCAGGCGATGAAGGGATGTTGCTACTCAGAAAAGGAAAGTTTGTAATGCTGAAATTGAAGTCGTCACGTTTGTCATAGAGTGAGGTGTTCATGTGACCATCAGTGTCGTAGGACAACATTATGTCCAAATAGGATGCTGAATTATTTGTCTCTGTAGTTTCTTTGACTTCAAGCTCTGAAGGATAGATTCTGCTCAGGTAATCTGCGAATTTCGGATTATTGATGGACAAAACATCGTCTATGTATCTATAAGTGAAGTTGAAGTCAGAAGCTAAGTATCTTTTCCCTTCAGAGACCAAAGATTGAATGAATTCAGCTTCGTACGAGTAAAGGAAAATGTCGGCAAGGAGTGGGGCACAATTGGTCCCCATTGGAATTCCGACAATTTGCTGAAAGACCTTTCCTCCAAACACCACAAAAATGTTGTCGATCAAAAAGTTTAACATCTGAATAATATCTGTTTCAGTGTACTTATTTTCAGAATCGGACTTTTCTTTTACAAAGTAGGTTTTGTCATAGTTCACAACAATAAATTTGTATTTGCGATTACCGTTCTTACTTGTAAACGCATTACTTTTAATTTTTGCGAGTCTTTCTTTCAATTTAGAATGTGGAATTGTAGTGTAAAGTGTCGAAAAATCAAAGGCTTTGATCGAATGAACTTTACTAAAATGAGTGGATTTCAGATGTTCTAAAAGTTCCTTCGAATTCTTTAAAATCCACATCTGGTTGATACTACTGCGAGAATATACTGTCGAACAATATTTTTGAAGCCCAGATTTGATTTCAGATAAAACTTTGGTGAGTAAGATCGATACAGATTTGGTAGAACATTTTGAGGAACCAGCGATGAAACGTTGTTTGTACGGATTCTTATGCATTTTAGGTATGCAGTATAAGTATGGTAAATCTAAATCTAAATTGTTAGTTTGGAAGCCAAAGGAAGAAAGAGCTGATTTGTGGTTATCTATTATTTCAGAGGCAGAAAGGTTTGTTGGGGTGTAAGTGGGATTTCCAGGTGTCGAATTTAAACCCAACTCTTTAACTAGACTTTCGAAATAGAACTTTTTGCAAGTAAATGTGTAATTATTTGAGGCTTTGTCCGCTGGTGTGATGACATAATGTTCTTGGAGGTAGGTAAGCTCTGTGATAACATCAGGGTCTTTAAATATAGACTCGAATCTGGTGCTCACGGTTGATTTTAATCGGTTAATTTTAGATAAAAGTAACCCTCTGATGGATTTTATCCATTCGGAGAGTGTGTCGAGCTGTACATCCTCTTTCTTTGCCCAACGTCTTGCATATTCCTCACAAGAGTCCATGATCATTTTGAAATTTTGGTTCCATGTAAAGGACATACTTTCTCTGTATTTGGGACCCTTTTTTAACAAATCTCTCAACTTGTCTTTCTTGACTATACTAAGGTCACCTGTAATAACGTGTCCACAAGGAGAATAGTTAAAATCCGATGAAGAACATTCGCAAGGAAGTGGATGTAGTGAGGGATTACTTAAATCAATGCACTGCAAGAATCGTTTGTAATTGTAAATTTTAGATGCAACTGTTGGTGTGTAGCTATAGGAAATACAAGGAGTTTCTTGTCTTTTGAAATATGGTGGGATTTTTTCTGTGACAGTTTTGTGATTCAAAATTTGACCAAGATTCAATTTATCAATACCTTTGTTTGCAAATTTTACTTTAATGAAAGGACGGTTTGTTTTCTCCTCTGATTTATCTGATCTTACTGCTTGAAATAAACGAAAGGTAGAAATGTCCAAGATGACTCCTTGTAGTCTGTATTCTGGGGAACGTGTATCGGTATAAGTGAGGTCCTTCGTATTTTCGTAGGTTTCGTGTAACTTCCGTAAAGGAACAGAGTATAATTTGGTACGAATATAATGCAGGCCTAGGGGCTCATTCAAAAATGGAACCAAGTCATCGAAGGAGAAACTATGTATCTCAGGCCTATTATATTTACGAATGCCATGACTTCGAGGTCTTCTTTGTGGTCTGTTGAATAAGCTATTCACATTTACCGATTGACAACCTGGACTTGTTAAGTTTCCTAAGCTGCTTATATTATCGTTACACCCATAGGGCGCTGCAGTGTTAAGATTTTTTATCCAGAACTCTTCTCTGTTGCGACGGAAAGGTGTGCTCAAATTGGGATTGTTTGTGGGGTGATATATTTTCTCCAGGATTCTGACTCTCATAGATAAAACAGAATGATCGGCCTGGTCAAAATGCCGGTAAAGAAGTTGACTTCCTTTATTATTTATTTTTGACCGATGTCCTGACATTCTGGTTCGGAGCTTACCTTTGGTTTCACCCACATAAATCAATCCACACAAAGTGAGCAGCACTCTATTCCGTACACAACATTAGATGTCATACAGTTTAGGTTTTCAAAACTATGCGTGTTAAATGTTTGTTTTGTGAGATTACTTGAGAATGAAGTGTCTGTTATAAGGATTTTACAAGTTTTGCAGTTCTTCGTGCCGCACTTAGAAACTGAGCAATCGCTTGGTGAAAATTGGTTCGAACATTGGATAGTTGTTTAGAGACATAACCTCAAACTGTGCATGTATCTTAAATATTGTTTTCAATTTTGTGCCTGAACATCGACGGCGGGTGCAGCTAGCCAAACAAGGGATGATTACTCCTCCCGGGCACTTGATCTAACATCTAGATTGAGCATCACTGACGAGGGTTAAATACCCGAAACGTGTATGTCTGATACATGTTTTAAATTTATTTGCTCTAAATTGATGCTTATGAATTTGAAGACGTTTAACATTGCAAGGGGTCCGTCGATGCTCAATCTTATGCTCTATTGTGAGCGCTGTTGAGATTATCGTCAGGATATTCCAGTGCACGTTTTGTGAATATTGCTTTCAGTTTCGTGCGTGAACATCGTCGGCGGGTGCGGCTTTCCAAACAGGGGATGCTTACCCTCCCTGGGCACCTGGTCCCCCCTCTAGCTTGCTAGGGTTCCGTCGATGTTCAATTTATTGCTCTATTGTGAGTGCTGTTGAGATTGTCGTCAGGATCTCCTTTAACTTCTTTTACTCATTATGGGTGTTGCCCCTATCTAGTGTTGTGAACATGAAAATTCTCACGTAGGGATTGTTTTCGCGTAACAAGGGGCTTCGCGAAAATTTCCCAACACGAAAATAACTATGCTGTATTCTTACAAAGGTTCGGATGTTTTACCGCAATTATTTTCCCCAGGCGAAACTTTCTATATAGACATAACCTAAGACAGTGCATGTTTGTAGATATTGTATTCATTTTCGTGCATGAACATCGACGGCGCGCGCAGATAGCAAAACAGGGGATGCTTACTCTTCACGGACACCTAGTCCCACCTTTAGCTTGCTAGGGTCCATCGATGCTCAATTAAGTGCTGTATTATGAGTGTTGTTGGGATTGTCATCAGGATCTTCTTTGTCTCATTCTTGATGTCTTCCCCAACAGAAATAGCATGATGCGTTATTTGAAATGTTGGATCTGGAGCGTTTATTACAATGTATTCAATTCCATTGCACTTTTTATCACCTATCACCAATAAGGCACCGTCACACAAAAACTGAGAAAGATTTAGCATAAGTGTACGTAATAACTTACTCCTATATTACGTACACCTGTCTCGAGAAGATGAAAACCAAAGATATAACAGAAATACTTGTAACAAGGCATCCATAAGGTTTGAGAAGGTGCTCAAACACAGAAACATTGAGCACGCAAGGTAAAAGAAATATTACAACACAGCACAATTGCAATTTTTCTATCGGTATCACCCTTATGCTGTAATTCGTACACTTAGGTGTACTATAATTTTTTGTAAGAGTTGAACTTAAGGATATTAACTCTTCTTGCAAAATGATTCTTAGTGGTTGACGTTTTTTCTTCTTGATCACACATTCGCTATTAGTGGTTGTCTCATGATTTCAACTCATGTCGTTTTTACTTCCTGATCACACATTCGCTATCCAATCGCATTTGTATTGGAAAAAAGTCGTTAATAGCAATTCTCTGTAAGCATTTAAACAATTTCGGCACGCATGGTCTCCGATTTTCATGAAATTTCACACATAAGCAGGGACCAATGAAAAATGGAAAATTTGACCAAAAAATTAATTCTAGGTCATCTGGTTACCATGGCAACGGCCTTTAAAGTTGAAAAATTGGCAAAATTGAGCTAATTTGAAGCTCTATAATTTGGTCTGTATGTGACATCAATGAAAGATTTTTTATGCATCCTAAAGATTAGGACATAAAATTTTAAATAAGCTCACTAGTAGTGTCTGATATTGTAAAAAGGCTGGTTACCATGACAACATAATTAGCTAATTTTGATATATTGATTTCAAAATGCTGTTTGTATTTTCCAATTTTTCTTCTCTCTTGATGGGTATATAATAAGGAAAAAGGATTTATTATATAAAATGAGCAAATTCAAGATAAACCTACTTGTTACTATGTACATAAGTTACCTTGGCAACGGTAACTATGGTCTTGAATATTACTTATTTTGCAACTTCAGAATCATTTTAAAAAATTTTGCATCATGATGAACAGATAAAAATTGTTGGGAAATATCCAACACAAAGAGCTCTTTCAAAAACCGTGAAAAAGCTATGGGGAACATATGTTACCATGGCAACCATTTTTTAATTTTCATAAAACAGTAATAATTAATCCCAGGAAGTTCAAATTTAATAACAATAAAGATCAAGTAAGCCTCTATCAAAATATGATAAAAAAAAGTTTCAAATAATTAATGGTTGCTATAGTAATTTGGCCATACATTACAAAAATAAGCATTTTCTGTTGTTTTTCGAAGTCTTTTCCTCAAAAAACGAAACAGGCTTACACAACCTTTTTTACATATTAGATAAAGCAAAGTCTAAACTTTATTTTAGATTTTAAAAATTTCAGATTACTTAACTTTTGATGCCCGTATCCAAGGACTCAAAGTGGGTCTGTGTGCAATTTTACACAATCGTTCCCATAGCAACGGGTTATTTCCTGAACATTTTTAAAAAATTTTCTTTCGTGTAATGAAAGATCTACTTGAATACATTAATTAATTTTCATCACTTTGAATTAAAATCCAATGATCTAGTAAAAAAAGGACTCTAAATATTGTCCAAAATTGCTTTCATTTTTGCGATTTGAGGTCATGTTGCCATAGCAACAAACAGAAACTTTGTCCCAATGTAAATGCTTATGTTTTATTTGCATAAAAAACTCAAAAATGTAAGCAATTTATCGCTGAATTTTGATAAATGCCAAAAATACTATTTTGATAGGGTACCTGTAATGTTGCTATGGAAACATATAGATAAGACCATAAACCCAACATTATTATTACTTAACTTGAAAGAGCAATGATAGGGTACTGATAATTCATTAGTGTTTGTTTTAGATTATGCTGCATAAATTATGTATGTGACTTCAAAAACGCCCAAAACTGCATTTTTTCAATATTCAAAGTCCGTTTCCATGGCAACCGGATATTAAGAAAATTTTTAATAGATTTTTACATTTGGGTCAGACCCAACCTTATGTACAAATTTTATCAAAATCTGAAACATGCCGTGCCATGCGTCCTTCATAAAAGTGCAAATGCTTACAGAGAATAGCTATTAATTATGTAAGTACTTCGACAAGGAAGATGCCTCGTATGGGATATAAAACAGTTTTTTTTTAAAGAAGGAGGGGATCTCCTACAACACTCGGTTGCAGCACCTACAGCAAAACATCAAATCACCCCATGCAAAAACATAGAGTAGACATGCACAAATAGATAAGCAAAAGGGACAAGGAACACAAAAAGCAACATAGAATTATTAAACCCAAAAGACTACAAATAAACCAACGAGACCAATGTGAATCGGTGTCGACTTAAGACGGCTATCTACTAGCCAGTAACAAATGGAGTGGTTATCCGGATTACGTGAACACAATCCTTCCACTGTCCAGTTACAAAAAGGTCTCGAAGAATGCACATTTGTAGAGTAAAATACAATAAAAACACAAACACTCTAGTGTAAAAATCGACAATGTACGAGGGCCGTTCCAAAAGTTCGTGGACACATGCCATAAAAATCACATTTGAAGTCATATGCGAATGAAATTTTCCAGAAATGAAAGGGATACTTTCAGAAAGAGAAAAAAAAATATCAGGTTAATATAATTAGCTAAAAGGGCATAATTGTCACCTTTATACATGAAGGATAGAAGTTACGGAGCAGTAAAATTTGAGTTGTTGAAATAAACCTACCCCTTTCATTAAATTGCTGAATAAAATTAGAAAAAAAAATATTTGACTATCAATTAAACTTTTTGTATCAATAATACTATTACTTGTTATGAAAAGTTATGCAAAGTTTTTAACAAAATTGGACCCGATTTACGACTTTTATGATCGGTTATGCATGATATTGTTGAACAAATCAACCAAAAATTTATGAGATCAGCCACTTTACGGAGCACCAGACAGTCATTCAGTTTTGAATTTCGGTTGAAATTAAACAGACGGAGACTGAATAGTTGATGGATGCATCTTGATATGGACAAAATACATAAAAACTAATGCTGCTAGAATAGGAGGAATGTGTTTTTATGATGATTAGATACATAAGCACACGATTTTGGTTGGAGTTTTATCAAATTCTATAGATCTTTCCTTAAATGGTGTTGTCCATGAACTTTCGGAACAGCCCACGTATATACAATTCATATACATTTTCGTTTTTTACACTGGATAAAGGCCAAGGAGTCGAACATTTGTGTATTTGAGTGTTTGTGGGGTTTTTTGTATCATCCCTTCCATCTGGAAGAAATATTTCAGTTAGATGAATAAAAAAATGTCTCCTCGCTGTAAGATGACCATACAAACAATGCAGCAAACCAAAGGGCCCTAAGCAACACACAGATGGATATGTAAATGGATATAGAAACGGCGAGGAGTTCCGGTAACGTATAAAGAACCTTCTCCCATAGAGACTCTTCCTCCGGAAAGTTTTCTATACAGAGAACCCCCCCCCCCCCCCCGGAAAGTTTTCTATACAGAGAACCCCCCCCCCCCCCCCCGGAATGTTTTCTATATAGAGAATCTTCCCCATGGAAGATTTAACTATAATAACTAATAAATAACTGATAATAACTATCTATACAAAACGCCAAACGAAAAATTAAGTTCGACTTGAGTTTTTATGAAAAGAGTTATATCCAGATGCTTTGAGTTCCATATGCAATGGAAACATCAAATGTTTCTAAATAAATTTCTTCTTGATAAATTCTTGATTAATATGTTTAGAGAATTAGATATAAAGATCGTATTAGTCCAATCTGTTAAATTAATAAAAACACAATACTACTGAAATAAATTTTGGTGGCGTATGAAAATCACTTTTGCTAGAAGCATCACTGATGAGAATTTAATATCCGAAGCACTTGTCTGGTGCATAAAAATTTGAAATTTTCTTTAGTAGGCATAGAGTTGGAACATTTCCTTATACCAATTACAAAATAAATATATGAATAAAATGAAATAAAATCAAATCAAATCAATTTATTCGACCTCATGCAAAACAGCCATGATCTTGCGGGGTTTTTCTTTTACGCGTGACAATGCTCCGAAGTTTTTAATCAAGTATATATAGGATCTCAAATGAATTTTCATTTCATACGATGTATTAAGAAACGAGTTGTGAGTTTTAGCGAGGGGATATAAAAAGCACAACGAGTTTCATAATACATCGTATGAAATGAAAATTCATTTGAGATTCTTTTTATCACATGATATTGCCTAAAAATGTGTATTTCTAACGTGAAATCAACGTTTCCGAGAACTACAGAGGCGAATCACGCCGTGATCTAGAAGTCGTCTGCTACGCAATGAGAAGTAGTGTCCCCATCGTATAGATATTCTGTGCGTAAGAGAAAGTATTTCAATTTTGAATAGTATTTTAATGCAAGAATAAATTCAACAACAACAATTCTAATCATTGATATTGACTCCGGGTCTGAATTTAACAGTTGGCCGATATTTGAAATGTCACATTTGTCAAGGTTTATGTGATTAGGTTCCAAACTTGGCCAATCGCATTCAAGCAGAGCGATATGTAACGTGTTATCATATCATATATTTATGAAATGGCTTTATGAAACTGCATAACGGGTGTATCATGTGATAAATGTCTTTATTAAACCAAAAATTAACATGCTAATTGCCGTCCTTAGTCGGCACCAGTTGCCCATCTGTCTAATTAATTTATTTGTGGTATTTTTGGGTTTGGTATTTCGATGTCGTATTTGGTGTTAGTTTTGTTCCTTTTGTGTCTATTTTTAAAAAAAGACATATACTTGACATAATAATCAATAAGCTTAGCATCAAATATCACTAAAATTCAGTAAAAAAAATCCCAAAGTAACCCCATTTCTGACCCCTCTGACCTAAAAAATAACACTTTTCCAAAAAATTTTGAATCTGTCAATTTTGCACAAATCTTGCTCTTTCCAATGATACCACATTCAATGTACATTCATAGATTCAATTTTCCACAATTTCAGCAGCTTTGTCAAACACATGTACACTTACACTTCAATTCTGCCCATTTCCCCACATTTCATTTGAGTGTATACAAGAAGTAAGACGGCTACATATAAAATAAAATTATGAGCAGTTTCGTATTTCAAGATCAGTTTATTTTCACTAGAAAAGCCTTCTTAGCAAGTTTAAAGTAATTCTCAAATTAAGTATGGTCAAATTGGGCCCATAAGGCAGCCTCGCATAAAATACCCATTTTGACAGTGGTCACTACGAAAATAACCCTTGTCGCAATATCGGAAGTGGGTGAATATACCGAGACCTAACTCTATGTTTTCGCAAAGGGGTAGGTGCTGCAACCGAGTCTTGTTGGCGATCCCGTCCTTTTTTTCAAAAGGACATCAAATACATTTTGTTGAATTGGTGGGTTCTGTGATATAAAGGTATCATCTTTAGTTTTTGTCAATATTCGTATAAAATTTATCTCCCCGATGATCAGCATATATCTGTAGTTCTGGCGACCGACACCGAGAACAGCTGAAAATTAATTGTAAATTAGCTAGTTCTTTCTATTTAAATCTATATATTTCAATAACGCATGTTTGGCTTATTCAAATCTTAACTTCAAATTTCTAACGTTAAGAGTAGGAACTTTTCTAAATTTGGAGGGGCATTTTCAAGAGAATATTCCCCTTTCAATTCCATACATTTTGTTTCTGGTTCTCCAAAACAAGTGACAGTCAAACCAAGATGAGTATGGGGGAAAGGTTTTCTATGGTAACAAAGGGGGAACGTTCTCTATATAGAAAAACTTCCCCCAGAGGGGAAGCTTCTCTATTATAGAAAACCTTCCGGGGGAAGATCTCTGCCAATTTATCTGTTCTTAAAACGTTTAACATTTATACCACTTGGTGAGTGTCACTGCTGGTGGACCAGGAGTCCCCGAGGGCACGTGTAGCCAAGTTCGATCAATTTCGGTTGATCGTTTCTTCAACGCATTCTAAAATTTCTGTTATCAAAATTTTTTGAAATTTCAAAACCGTGGGTCCTATAGCATCATTTCCCACCCATCCGGCTACGTCTTTCGGTACCCTTTTTCGACATAGTAACTTTCACACATTTTAGGCATATTTCATTGTTTAGATTTGAGGATCACTGACGAGGGTTAAGTACCCGAAACGTGCATGTCTGGTCCATGCTGCCAATTTATCTGTTCTTAAATGATGCTATTCAATTTGAAGACGTTCAACACTCTATTGGGAAAGCTTTACTATATGACACCGGCATTCAGAGATGACAGGAGGTCGAGTCCTTCTTCTCTGACGAGGTTTAGACAGGGCCCGTAATTGAGGCCTGTCGTCAAAGTCAGTCACAGTGCAATTCTTAAGAATGCGCTGCCAAAAGGCTGTAGATTGGCGAAGTAGCGCACGTAGTCTTATACTGGTAACAACAGGGTCATAGATCCATATTACACAGAAGGATAATATCCATACCAGGTAGCATAATCGACAATTATCTCTTCAATGTTTAGAACATGCTGAAATGGACAATGGCTATGGAATTATAATCCTTTCTGTGGATTACGTTGTCTATCTTAAGAAACAAATATACATAATCCATCAGTACGCCGTTGCCCTCCCTAGATTCGTCTATACTTGAAAATAAAAACAGTGCTGACCTTTTTTTTATTCAGCAGTCTAGACACATTTATTCTAATCTTCTCTCCGACTATAAAATTTTTCTAACGTATCTTTTGGAGTTCTGTATTTCTTAGTTTCAATACGGGGACCATAATCCAAAATCAGTATTTGTTGAATCTGTATATTTGAGATTATTGATTTTTTATTATTATCATTATTTTGGTGGCGTCGCACCGCTTCATTTTAAGAAACAAGTACATAATCAATCGGTACGCCGTTGCCCTAGATTCGTCTATAATGCAAAAAAAACACAAAACGTGCTGACCTTATTTGTTATTCATCAGTCAAGACACATTTATTCTAATCTTCTTTCCGACTGTAAAATATTTATAACGTATCTCTTGGAGTTCTGTATTTAC
The DNA here is from genome assembly GCA_028142955.1 of Pinctada fucata. Classification (NCBI taxonomy): domain Eukaryota; kingdom Metazoa; phylum Mollusca; class Bivalvia; order Pterioida; family Pteriidae; genus Pinctada; species Pinctada fucata. The sequence continues at coordinate 19,550,753 of AP027106.1, forward strand.
TAGTTTCAATATAGGGAGCATAATCCGTAATCTGTTTATTAGAGATCCTGATTTTTTGTGGCGTCGCACAACTTCATTTCATAATACTTTAAAACACCTTCTTCGTTTTTGGCTGGATTGCAAAGCAATTCCGGTCTATAGATTAACGATGTCCGTCTGTCCGCCCGTCCGTCTGCCGTCAACATTTTGGTTAAAATTTCTGGTTGAGGCATAATCTAAGGAACTATATGCAGTAGAAACTTTATATTATACATGAAGCTTGCCCGCATAATCTAAGGAACCGTATTCAGTAGAAACTTAATATTATATATGTAGGTTGCCTCTGACAAGACCTCTCAATGTACATGATGTATGCTGTAATATTTGACCTAGTGACCTTGACCCAATTGGTGACAAAAACTTACTTTGCAATCCGGCCATACCGTCTATAGCGGTGTTTTATTAACAATAGAATTCCATGAAGAATGTTTGTATAGTGTTCTCCTTCATATTTCAAAGTATTTTACCTTATATGTCTTTCGTATTGGTGTATTTACCTCCCAATGTTACTTAATTTATATGTCTTTCGTATTGGTGTATTTACCTCCCAATGTTACTTACCTTATATGTCTTTCGTATTGGTGTATTTACCTCCCAATGTTACTTAATTTATATGTCTTTCGCATTGGTGTATTTACCTCCTAATGTTACTTACCTTATATGTCTTTCGTATTGGTGTATTTACCTCCCAATGTTACTTACCTTATTTGTCTTTCGTATTGGTGTATTTACTTCCCAATGTTACTTACCTTATATGTCTTTCGTATTGGTGTATTAACCTCCCAATGTGACTTACCTTATATGTCTTTCGTATTGGTGTATTTACATCCCAATGTTACTTACCTTATATGTCTTTCGTATTGGTGTATTTACATCCCAATGTGACTTACCTTATATGTCTTTCGTATTGGTGTATTTACCTCCCAATGTTACTTACCTTATATGTCTTTCGTATTGGTGTATTTACCTCCCAATGGTACTTAATTTATATGTCTTTCGTATTGGTGTATTTACCTCCCGATGTTACTTACCTTATATGTTTTTCGTATTCGTGTAAGTACCTCCCAATGTTACTTATCTTATGTGTCTTTCGTATTGGTGTATTTACCCTCCCCAATGTAACTTATCTTTTGTGTCTTTTTTATTGGTGTAATTACCCTCCCTCAATGTTACTTACCTTATGAGTCTTTTGTATTGGTGTATTTACCCTCCCCAATGTTACTTACCTTATGAGTCTTTTGTATTGGTGTATTTACCCTCCCCAAATTTTATTTATCTTATGTGTCTTTTGCATTGGTGTATTTACCCCCTCCTCCATGTTACTTACCTTATGAGTCTTTTGTATTGGTGTATTTAACCCCCCCCCCCCCTCATGTTACTATCGTTATAACATACACTCATAGGCATATAAATTCTTGAAAAGCATAAAACAAAATGAAGATGGGGACGAGATTCTTTATTGTGAAAAAAAAAACTGTTTGCTATCTACTTTATGAGAAATAGAAATATTTTGTTTCATTTTTGTCATGCAGTTTTAACCATATTTCCCATTTCAGTTACCTAATTAATAAATGTATTAAATCCACAGTATCTTGCGACGTGTTCTTTTATCGCCATAAGTGCCGACGTCAGATTTCCAGACAAGACACCGGTAGTAGTGGAGCAAATGCTACAGTTGGCAATGTATCTAAATTTGTATGGAGAGTTGTAAAGTTTAGTAAACATATGATATAATGGAGATCTAAATCATATGAAAGATGTTGAATGAAGAAGTTACTGTAACACTATCATGACTATTATGTTTGTTCAAAATATTAAAGGTACTTTCACTGTTTTTAATATAAGTATTTGTAGACGAAAGTTCTAAAGCATAGTTGACATATCGTAACGTTTCAACGTTGATTTTAACTGCATTTTCTGAAGGTGCAAAGACACATCGGAATACAACATGCATTCTACGCTTGCATTGCCTTTTTAGCTCACCTTGACGACGTAGAGGGGGGGAGCTTATGCTATCGCCCCGTCGTCGGCGTCGGCGTTAGCACTATGGGTTAAGCAAAATGGGACAGGTCCATTCCCGCCAAACTATGAGCCCTACATCAACCAAACTTGCAAGGATGATGCATCTGAGAGTGCTTACAACAATGCATGGTATGGAGGCTGCGGAGGCTGCATCTGACCTACATTTCAAGCTTGATTGAGCAGGTTATGTATAATGGGAGAGGTCCATTACAACTTTACTATAAGTTCTTACCAACCAAACTTGCATGGATGATGCATCTGAGGATGCTAACAACAATGCATGGTACTGAGGCTGCATCTGACCTACATTTTATGTTTAAGTGGGCAGGGATGATAAAATGGGACAGGTCAATTCCCGCCTTACTTTAAGTCCGTCATAAACTAAACAGTGCATGATACAGAGACTGCACCTAAACTACATTTCATGCTTGAGTGAGCAGGTTAAGTAAAATGGGACTGGATTACTCCCACCTTACTATAAGTCCTACCCCAACCAAACTTGTATGGATGATGCATCTGAGGATACTTACAACAATTCATGGTACGAAGGCTACATCTGACCCATATTTCATGCTTGAGTGAGCAGGTTAGATAAATGGGACAGGTTCATTTCTACCTTACTAGTCCTAGGTCATACAAAGTTGTGTTGTCGATGCATTTAAGGATTCTTACAACCATGCATGGCACGGAGGCTGCTACTTACCTACATTTCATGCCTTATTGACCAGCTTTAGTAAAATGGGACAGGTCCATTCCTTCGTTACATAAGTCCTACATCAGCCAAACTTCTGTGGATGACGCTTCTGAGGATGCTTAATGCAATTCATGGTACAGATGCTGAATCAGGCCCACGTTCCATGCTTGAGCAATCAGGTTAAATGGGACAGGTCCATTTCCAGCCTATTTTAAGTCCTAGATCAATAGAAAAAAAATGTGTGGGTAATGCATCGGAGGATGCTTACTGCAATGCACTGTACAAATGCTGCATCTGACCTATATTTCACGCTTGATTGACTGGGTATGGTAAAATTAGAATCTTCATTTCAAGCCTTCTTTGAATTTTTTATCTACCAAACTTATGTGGATGATGCATCTGGAAATACTTTGTACAATTTAGGTACAGATGCTGGTCATGGGACAAGGATGTCGTCGAGGTGAGCGCAGTCATCTCTGATGGTCCCTTTTTTTATTTGCTTTCAAACTTTCCCTAAAGAAAAACTAAAAAAAAATAATAGATTTAAACATATTATATTGTTCAATATTCTTTGACAGATAGAAGGATACAATAAAAGTATCATGACAATTTACTTTTATATGCGGTATTACAAACGGGACGACTTCAACTGAAAAAATCAAATTTCGCTTTCCTAAGTAGTAAGTATTTCTATCGCAATGATAACCTAAAATGAGCAAGCACAACCTACAACGACTTCGTTCTGAGGGCAAGGAGTCTAATTAGATATTAACTCTCCAAGGGTACATTTGTGAGCGACTGACTTCGTCACTACAACATATTTTGGACGATACAATGAAAATATTAAAAATTATAATTTCTCGTTGTCCTCATTGTTGGAAGACATTTAGGTTAGAACAATCCAAAACATCAAATTATTTGATAATTTATATAACATTTGAGTTTAAATTCTATTCTTTGTTGTGGGAATAATTTGTATGTTTCTTAAATTCTTCCTCGCTGTAAGACGAACATTCAACAAATTGCATGACGCAGGGGCCCAAGAAACACGCAAATGAATATGTAATGGATATGAAAAACAGAAGGTATACGAAATACAGTCCGTGATCTACTGGATGGATCGAGCTCATACATGTGATCACCCGAGGAGTCCGACTGACATTCAGAGACGACGTCGACAGGTGAAAAAAATCTTCCGCTTTGTTACTGTTTGGGATCTCATCCATGGCTTGTTCCGTCTGTTTGTTCAGACATTGTCTGCCTATAGATTAGGATTTTTTGGTCCTGCTTTCGAGTTTTGTGTTAGACTTTCATTCACTAATTAATGTAATCTACCATAATGCCGAAAGTGTCGATGCGTTTCAGGTAAGCGATATAGGCATATTTCGGCTTTTGTAGAGAAATGTCTCGCATTAATAAGGCGGGCCTAGCAGAGATATGTCGGAACCCATTATCTTCGAAGCTTGTCTTTGTCCCTTATGCGTCTCTTTCTGTGCTTGTCTGCTTTGTGTTTTTGCATTGGGTGTTTTAGGTTTTTGCTGTGGGTGCTGCAACCTGGTGTTGTTGGAGATCCCCTCCTTTGTTTCAGAATCTTTGACAATATTTCATTGTTAGATTGAGGATCAGTGAGAAGGGGTAAATACTCGAAACATGCATGTCTGCTCAATGCTGCTCTTAATTGGTGCTATATATTTGAAGACGTGTAACATTTGCACCACTTAATGAGTGTCACTGCTGGAGTACCAAAAGCCCCGACGACATAACGTTTCCAACAGTATCCAACATCACAAAACACAGCACGTGTATCCCCTACATGTAAATACAATGTAATTCAATATTTTTCTTTCACTGCTCTTTTTTATTGGCATTTCTAACATGTATTCAATACCTCCAGGGCAGTTTGTACATCAGATCTGAATTAAGGAAAAAGTATCAAATAAAACATTACAAATTCTTCTTTGCTTAGAAACTAGTTCCTGTAATAATGTTAATTCTTGGCAGGATATCGACAATCTGATCTAACCAATCCCTTTTGTGTGATCAATTTGGTGAAGACGATTTCAAACAGTACAGAAATTTAATTAATTTCAAGCTTCCATCTTCAATTTTCAATGTTATTAAGATAAAGAAGATCCTGACGAATATCCCAATAACACTAACAATAGAGTGACAAACGGAACATCGACGGACCCCTGGCAAGCTAGAGGTGGGACCAGGAGGAATAAGCATCCCCTGTTTGGCTAGCCGCACCACCATCGATATTCGCGCACGGAAATGAAAGCACTATCTACAAAACATGCACTGAATGAGGTTATGTCTTTATAGAAAGTGCTATGGCGATCATGTCAGGGAAAACAATTGAAAAACTTACTGCTAAACCCCTCGTGGGTAACTTTTTACGAGGTCCCTATGTAGGACATTTTTACGATCTCCATATCTAGATCATTTTGCTCTTCATGTATACACAGCCAATTGTGCCTCATATGAAATTTACATGAACTTTACATGAAAGTTCACATGAAATTTATGTGAAACGAGCACGAACATGAAATTTACATGAAATTTTTCACATGAAATTAATGTGAAGATTTTTACATGGATGTTATGTGAATTCAGTTTCCTGTGAAGGTCACTTAGAAAAATTTATGTGAAATTCATGTGAAGGAAATTTATGTGAAATTCATGTGAAATATTTTTCACATAAATCTTATGTGAAATTTATATGAATTTTACATGAACTTTCATGTGAAGTTTACATGATGCTCATTTCATATGAATTTCATGTGAGGCACAATTGGCTGTGTATTCATACTTTAGATTCTTTACATCTACATCCAACAATACCGAGATACCCTTTGCGTATATTTGGTTCACTTATTGTATCTTTGAAAGTTTCCTTTTAAGAGGGATATTTAGAAAATATCAGCAAGAAGTGGCACACTCCTAATTCCCTTGAGCTATTCTATAGACCACAACAAAAGGGGAAAAAAAACAAGACAAAGAGAGAAAAAAAAATAGAACTGGAATAATCTTCTTAGTTAAAGCTGTTTATCTTAACTTCCTTTTTCATTCTTGTATAAAGTCCAAATGTTTTTTTTTTTTTTTGCCTTTTTTTTTTTTTTTTTGCCTTTTTTTTTATAAAAAACTAGGTAAATGAAGAAAAAAATGTTTTTAAAAAGAGCTCTTAGTTGAAAAAAGAATCAAAGTCAGAGATGATTTGAGCACGCTTCTTTAAAAACAAAGGATAAGACGAAAAGGCAAGCGGAGCTGAGTTTAAAAAAAACAACAACAAATTATTGCCAAGTAGAGTGTTCAACCAGATTATTGCTTCAAATACTCCTATCCTAGTGACAATATCAGATGGTCTCCATATCTTATATGAATATCCTCATAACTGGGAGGCAACTTTTACGAGCAATACTTTGCATCCATATAGTTTTAGATTCACAATTCAAAGGATAGGTTCAATATTTTTTTAGAACGAATAAGTAAAAGTCAAGCTCAAATTCCAAATTCAGAATTGAAACTCTAATGAATGGGTACAAAACAAAAAAAAATGAGAGAATTCTGCAAAGCAGAAAAAGCAAATATCTCATGGATATCAGATCCTAGAAACAGCCGTCATTTCGGCCGAACAGAATAGGTCAAACTAAATCATATATTTTGCACGGTTCTTACCCCAAATATTCTTTCAACGTAGTCGACAATGACCTGAACAGGCAAAAAGTCTTTTCAGAATCAAAGTTGGTCGTTCACAAACTAAGATCATGGTTTCTTGGTAAGTCGTCTTACCCTTGAAAGAAGATCCTTTAAATTTAGATTACCATTGGTATAAAACTCATCAACTGAATTAATTAAATTTTCAAAGATGTAAATGAATGAGTGCATCTTTTGCTACAAGCATGTAACCCCCCCCCCCCCCTGGAAAAATATCCAACATCCGCTCATGATATGTACATTTCAGGGGCATGAAAAGTAAAATGAAAGGCATCACTGACTATATACATATATTATTTATGTCAAATTTTACACAATACAGATTATGTCCTTGAGCGTAATACATTAAAAATAAAAAAAAAAAGAAGTGAGACAAGGCCAGGTTCACTGCCCGGTCAAACTATGTATATGCTTGAGTAAGAGCGTACGACATTATGGTAACAAAAATGTTTAACAGTGACACCATTTAAAACTATTGTCCAACATCAAGTGTAAGCTTTTCAGCACTATTTATTCCTAAATGATATAATGCGAACATTGCAAACCTCAAACTTTTCTCAGTTAAGGCCGTAAGGCACAACTGCATTAAATGAGAACAACTAGATTGGAACATTGTTTGCGAACGATTTTAAAATTGATCTTTTGGTACTCGGCTCATGCGTCACAAGAAAACATCTATGTGCGATCGTAAAATAAGCATTTACTGTCCGCAATCATAATATCAGAAGCTAAATACTCAAACATTGATCACTAAGATAATGTCCATCGCATTGTAAAACACACTTAGCTTGAACATCCGAGTTGAAATTAGATATATAACGGATATGATAGAAACTGCAGATAAGAATTATTCCGTTTTGTTAGCTATTTGATCACTGACGAGGGTTTAGCACCCGAAAATTGCATGTTTGGTCAATGTTGCAAAAATGATGCTATGAATTCGAAGACTTTAAGAGCATGCAGATTTAGAATCATTATAGTTGAATCATGAAGTATAATGAGATAGTAACTCCAAATGATCCGTAAAATACTAAATAATTTCGATGTTTGAAACTTCAATCAAAATCTTAAAAACGAAAACTTTGAACTTCGTTCTGAGTTTTTAAAGCTTTAGAATTTTCAATAAAAGTATAAAGATTCATAAATCACAAATGAAAGTCTATAAAAATGTATAAAATCAAATTAATAAAAAAAAACCTCATCTTGAGCGCCCTTTTCTCTAAGAAGAGTGTAAAAAGAAAAGGATAGGGCATTTATGGTGGATTTATATTACTTTTTGTAGGAATCTACTGCCTGTTGGGAAATCGGGATTTGAAAACTACATTGTAGATTAAGATGATAGGAATAAGATATTACTTCAAATAGAATAAAAACTGGTTCAATGGTTTGGTATTTGACCATTTTCGCGTGAATAATGTTTTGACAAATTACTTTATGCCAGAAGTATGATGAAAGCTTTGAATGATTCAAGTAAAAATATCAATATCAAATTTTTAATTCATCTTTTTCAATGCACTTATTTCTTTCTTTATGTAAACCATATAAATAGCAATACTAGTACTTGAGATGCATTTCTTCCAAGTACGACTAGTCATTCCCAAATGCTTCCCAGATATTGGCATAACAGTTATGCATAGGCAGAAGTTATGGTGTAGTAATTAATGCAAGTTGGAAAAAACTTGCATCACGACGAAAGTGATAGGATTTCAAAATATCACTTTTTGCCTATGCATCATTGTCTGACCCCAAAGTAATAGACAACAGTAAGTTATAATTCTTTGGGGTCAACTTGTCCGACTAGTAAGATATTTCGAGTAGCAAGATTAACTTTGTCCTTTGATGATGTCATTAAAACTTTATTTATTTAACGTCAAACTCTGAAAGTTATTTAAAACTGCAGAGGTTATGGTTTTAGTCTTAAATTAATGATGGCGAATGCTCTCTCTCTCTCTCTCTCTCTCTCTCTCTCTCTCTCTCTCTCTCTCTCTCTCTCTCTCTCTCGTTGAACGCATAGATAATATGACTCTGTCTGGTGCGGTGCTTTGTAAATAAACTAACACTGTGAACAATTAGATGCTTATTAGCCAATGTAAACGGTCATTACTCCGTGAACCATACAAACGAATAAATTGTTAAGAGATGATATAAAGGTTCACCAACCGGTCAGACCTGGGATCGATCTTAGAGTATAGGTACTTTGTGAATGGGTTTTTCTCTCATATCACTATATTCTAAAAGGAGTATAGCCCCAGGGACATGAATGTCCTTATTTACCACGCACACTTACGGACCGGACATGAGTTGCCTGTACTTTAGTGTCTACTTCACCCCACGTGACCCCTCGCCTACGACTACTGCATTTATCATCTTTTTAAAAACTGTTTTTCTATCCGCGAGCAAATAAATATTTGAAAAAAGAAATTGAAGGTCATGTTTACGGATTGTCGGTTCGTCAAGCTGTGATGTCAACACCAAAAATCAAAGCGATAAATACCTGTCAATTCTTCTTATTCAGACATTGTAAAGTAACACTTTCATGCTATGTTTACTCAAAGTTCACAAGCATAAGAACAGAAATTACGAAAAGCATGTACTTGTAACTCAAAACTTTACGGAGAATAATAAATCTTCCACCCTATAAAGGATCATCCATAGTTGTCGAGTGAAATATAAATATATATTGAAATAATAACAATAGAAACTTTCTGAAATAGTTGCAAAGTCTTTCCTAATTCTTAATCATGTTAATTGACAGAAAACAATCATGTATCGCGGCGGGTGCGGCTAGACAACAAGGAATGCTTACTCCTCCCGGGCACCTGATCCCAGCTCTAGCTTGCTAGGGGACAGTGGATGCTCAGTTTGGTGCTCTTTTGTGAGTGCCGTTGAGATTATCGTCCGGATCTTCTTTAATTCATCTGTGTCACACTTATTGTTTTCATATTGTTTTCATTTTCGTGCATTAATATCGACGGCGGGTGCGGCTAGCCAACAGGGGATGCTTATTCCTTTCGGGCGCATGATCCCACCTCTAGCTTGCTAGGGGTCCGTGGATGCTCAATTTGGTGCTCTATTGTGAGTGTTGTTGAGATTATCGCCAGGATCTCCTTTAACTCATTTGTATTTATCTTAATCCACTTCTACTTATGCTTATCATTGTAGTCTAAAATTCTTTCCAATAAACTATAGACCTGAATGTAATAAGTCTTTAAATGATTTACAACATTTATAAAAACTGGTCAAATTTACAGAATGGCCCAGACATGCACGTTTCGATAATAGAACCCTCGACAATGATCCTCAAGCCAAAAACAATGAGTATCCAAACAGTTTAAGCATAGCGAGTACAGTCCACGAAACGAAGATGCACGTTTGAACATGCATCAACGTCTGGTTGTGTCTATTAACATGTTGACGATTTTATTCATTCAACTTTAAGTTTCTTTCCCGGTCAGTCTTCTAAAATATTCATATTAAAGAGATTAGAGGGGCTTTATGTTGTTTATGTACGAATTGTTCACATACTTCCTTCTTATCATATAACATTCCAAGTTCAGACGAGTTTTTTTCCTACTGCGAAAGCTTTTGTCGATATCTTTTGTTTTGACAAATTTAGAATAACTCTTCCTTGTCTCGATACTATAACAGTATTTTTATTTACTCACCTTCTATAAAGACGAGGTACTCTTAGTGACCTGTCAATGACAGTGCATTGCCTTATAAGTACGATTTGGCAACTACTGAAACTTTGCCTCGTTTGTATCGGTGGATGAGCACACATATAGTTGTATGTGACAGAAACACATCCAAACATTTATTTTTTAATGATTTCTCATTCAAACTATCTTTTATACCTAGATCCTTACAAATCTCATTCATTTTTTTATAATACAAATTCCATTAAAGGAACAGAACATCGATCACGGTGCATGTAATGTTTAAATGAATCGCATCGTTCTTTCACATTTGATATGTATTTTTGAGTAGAAAACTTTCTAAAACACTGTGTTATAGTTAAACATCTGTCCTTTTAATGTTAAACGTCTTCAAATTCAAAAGCATCATTTAAGAACAGATAAATTTGCAGCACGGACCAGACATGCACGTTTCGGGTACTTAACCCTCGTAAGTGATCCTCATTCTTAATAATGTAATGTAATATGGCCAAAGACTGAGAAAAATTATTATGTCTAAAAATGTACCGAAAAACGTAGCAGTATGGATGGGATATGATGCTATAAGACCCACGTCTTAGAAATTTCAAGATTTTTTGATAACTGAAATTTTCGAATACTTTGAAGAGACAACCGAAGTTGATCGAACTTAGCTACATGTGCCCTCGGGGACTTCTGGTCCACAAGCAGTGATACTCACCAAGTGGTTCAAATACATCGTGTACTATATAGCTCAACAAAATTAGGCAAAGCATTTGAGTTCTGATTTCAAAGATATAAATACTTGAATATATCTTGAAGTTCTAAGTCAAAAAATGTATTTTAAGTCAAAATGTTCTTTTTTGCATCAACTTTGAAGCTGAAACAGGCAATTTTGCTCGAAATCGAATCGGGTAATTTATACGGTTTTTACTGCCTTGACATAAAGACATGACATAATAACATAATCTACACGTAGAAAAAATATTGCAACTTTAGGCCTTTTTGCTATACGTAATTACAACAAGTTGCTGTCATGGCAACCATCAAACTCGTATTTCTAGAAATTACTATTGTTATTACTGCTTATTTCATCTGAAATTCACAAAAAGCTATCATTCATTTATACACAGGACATAAGAATCCTAAGAATCCTGCCAAAATGTGAATATATTTAAATTCTTGAAATATGACGCATTACTGATGTATATAGAATTGCCATATTGCATTTTGGCCAAAATTGGCGTTAGACTCAAAACATTTTTCGTGCTAATTCTTTTTTTTACCTGAATAATTCGAAGAGATGTCCCTCTGTATGTGAACATGGCATATTATCATCCATCTCATTTATACCTCAATTCACAACCCTAACCTTAAGTGATCTTTTTTTTAATCAAATGTGCCTTAACTTAAACAATAAAAAAAGCTGAGAAAAGGGTTTTTAAAAGTATAACTACAGTAAAAGCAGAAAAAAGAAAATGTCAGATAACACCTATGATGTCCCATTCCACATTTCAGATTTTGCCAGTATATATTAATGGTCATGATGATGTAGAAATTGAGTTATTGAACAAATGTACTAGCAATACATTCATGACTAGAGATTAATCAATTGGAGGATTACTAGTTTATTTGAAATTTCCTTTAATTTCAATCTTGTTTTGTAAATGAATATGTTAGAACCTCTTCTTAAGTATTTCATTTATTTCAAGTACTATTAATTTGAACAATATGAAATTAATACATGTTGTTGAAGTAAAACAAAATATTATCATATACGGTGCAAATGACATAACAGACAGAGTGTTCGATTTCAGGTTTCAAAATCATAAACCTTTTGTGTTCAAAAGGGTTCGCAAAAAAATAAGTAAGTACACAATGAATATAATCTAATATGACCAATAAGTACCAAGCATTTAGGGGTAACCATGCGTGTGTTTTACAAAAACTGACAGGGTATCATCGAATCCCTTGTCAGAAATTGAGTTTTACCGCAAGGCGACAGCGTCAGTTACCGAAAGACTATACTTCAAATGAGATAAAGAAGACCCTGACGACAATCTCAATAGCACTCACAATAGAGCACCAAATTGAGCATTGACGGACCCCTAGCAAGCTAGTGGTGGGGCCAGGCGCCCGGGAGGAGTAAGGATCCCCTGAATGGCTAGCAAAAAATCAATCAGAATCAAAAATAAATACGAGGATGCCTGATTCGGCAAACGTTTAACAAATCTTATTGCGAAACAGATTCGACAACTTTAGGACCACCCACAAAAAGTCCAACTGATTTGGAAATAGATATTAAAGCATTGGCAATACAGAAGAAAGCCGACCAACATTAAAATTGGATAAGGTAATAGGGTTTAAAATATTCTCTTTGACAGCGCCCTTTATGGTGCCGTGACGTCAGGGGTTGTCAATGTATTATGCTCAAATAATACATACATGTACATGTAGTACTATACAGCAGATAGGTCCAGTGGCTTGCTTAGTTTTCTTTGGAGAATCATATAATCGAAAACTACTATTGCTCCCATTTATGAATTTTGTATCAAGTAACCGTATATAAAGGATAATACAATATCTCGGAAGATATTGATATTTCAAGAAATTTACTTTCTCTGTTACATGTGTACTTGCAAGATAAAATGTCATTTCCAGCCAGCTGTTTGAAAAAAAAAACTTTCGAATTTCAGTCATAAAGTTAGAAAATGCGGTAAAAAAGATAAGGTGATATGTGATGAAGCAGTCATTTCCTGAAACGATTGTTGTGACAGCTGTCTTTAATTTAGAGAAGTCGGTATCTGTCTCAGTTGAGAAAATCGGATTTTATCACGAGGATTGGTTGTATTCGTAAATACCTAAGTTCCCATCTTCTGCAAGAATGAAATTAAAAAAAAAACAAGTCAAGAGACATTTTGTTATTACTGTTGATGCGATCGATTTAGATAAAACAAATGTGTCTGTTATTTCTTGGAGATTGTTCCTTAGATTAAGCTGTCCTTCTTGTTTCTGTGGAGCGTTGTCATTGTCTCCGTCTGTTTGTCCGATTTTTCTTTTCTCGTGAGAAGGTTCTATATAAAATTTATACAAAAAATTGTAAGCCTTTTAATGTGATTTTATAAGTTTGATTGCGGCCTTTGAGTTTGACTTCCATTCACAGATTTAATGAAAATTGTTTTAGAAACCGTCAATCTCACACGGACTAAGATACCGAAAAGTGCCATATTTGAAATACGTTCTTATCTTAATTCTAAAAATAGTTGAAGACACAGATGTACACGTTTGATTAAAAGAATTTCGATAACTTAAATTCGAATTTGAGGATTAAGTTTAAACATATTTTATTTCAAACATATATAGTATACAATTCAAATACAAAGAATGATACAATATAGGATCGGAAATGAAGCTGTATTAGCTTATTTAAATTCCTCTCCCGAATTTGAGGATTTGAAATTAAAGGACATCATCCAGATAAATCACTTATTACACACAGACAATTCTCAATTTATCATATGACACAAACATAATAGACTTGGAACACAAACAGAAAAGGCTTTTTCTCATTTTTTATGAGGTATAAATAATTATTTATCTTTTAAATGTCAAAATCTTTCAGTATCTACAAACATGCGACACTGCATGTAATCGCACATAACAGAATTTAAGTTCGCTTTGAACAGGCAACGCCATAGCATATATGTACTTCATTTTTACCTTTCTTTCTGTTTCAAGAGTTTCTGGCTTCTGCTACGATCACGGACGTACTGACAATATTTTGTTTGTGATTCATGGTAAAGATAAATGGTAAAGGGACGTTCCATTGAAGATAAAACGTCATTTCTTAGCCGTCAGAAATTCTTAATTAGCCTCAAATACATTCTCAGTTCAAGGTTTTGAGGAAAACTAAACGCCTTCGCGACTTTTTCGGGATTTCCAATCGGTTGAGATCGAAGTGTCAACCTCAACTCATAGTTGATGATAGATTTTCGCAATGCAGTTTTGCGGATATCTGTTTTAGACTGCATCAAAATCTTAAATATCAAACTGGGTACATAATTATTTTAAAGCATGTAATCATGTCTCTCCGCTATGTTTACACTTTTGGTATGAAATTGGTGGCAAACGTAATACCGTTATATGTGTTTCTGAAGTCGCCCTTAGTACCTAACATCAAAGAAGTACCCACCAGTTATTCAGTCTCAACGTCGGAAAAGTAAAGCAAAATCATTACAATTCAAAAAATTATACTAAAGTTTTGATGGTTGCCAACTTTATGCTTTTTTTTCAGAATCGAGGCATCTGTGGCGACAAAGACTAGAGTTAGACATTTCAAAGATGATATTATAATGTCTTGTATTCCACCCTCATTTCTGCATCGTCATTGCTGATACCAAAAAACCGACAAAAATAATCTAGTCATAAAACGAATATTAATTAACAATGTAGAAAAATCTTGGAAGGTTCTCAATATTTGATATTTGTACATAATAAGGTCACTCATCACCTTAGCAAGCATTGGATACAACCCACCTTGAACATGACCAAGATCGAAATGTCGAAAAATTACGAATATTACCAAGTCATCCTCTCTGAAATTTAATCAGAAATCATCTTGAAGTGACCATGAAAGGTACAAGAGCCCTTCTTCTTTCGATGACGTCAGATATATATTTTCTGAGAGGTTGAGTGAAGTTCAATGTTGATTGTGGACAGTTCGATGACTTGCTCCAGCGTTGTAAACAACACATGTAACGCTGTTAAATAAAGTGATTGAAAGAAAGGCGCCGTCGATCATACCAGAACCATTTATTATTTTACGTAAAAACAAACAAATCAGATTTTCCATCAGCCGTCAATGATTTATGATGCAGGTGTTGTTTTAATCAAAGAGTTAAAGAAAAATAAGAACGGACGAAAATTCTGATCGCTGAAATAAAGAATAGAAATCTGTTTGGTTTTGGGTTCGTTTTATAAAACAGGAAAACGTGTTGATATCAAATTTATTTTTCAATCTAATTAATCCTAGCTTCCCTCCTTCGCTAATGACATAGCTTTGATTATTGTGAATTTCATTTAATATTTAGATTTATTACATGATATCACAAGTTATTATTTCTTATGTGATCATAATGTATTTCCAATAAGGTATCATTAACTATTTTGTTTAACGTTACTTGGAGGTTTTCTTTTTGTGAACAATAAAGATACATGGTATTTTCAATTCAGAAAAAAATAGTTATTTCAGAAGTACTTTATAAATGTCGAAGGACAATGTTCACTTGTCCAAAATAAATATATTTTTCATGTATGCTCTGACTCATGGTGTACACGTACCCTTTTCCTTTCTAGACTATATACGTGAGGAGAGATGGAGTTATTGACATTTTCACACAAAGTATCTATTTTCCTATGATACATGTATTCTGGACGATAGGATGACATGAAGTCGTACAAAACCTTGCCCCGCCGTTGGCTTTTAAAAGATCTAGCTTTAACAGAATTCTATCGAAAAAAAAATCACGGTTTCAATTGTATTACAATGTACAATCTGTAAATTTTAAAAGGATTTAATCAAATCAAAATTTTGCACTTCATGTGAGAAAGAAACTAATTCGTCAGTGGACAGAAATTAGAAAAAAAATGGTCGGGGTAAATGAATATATCAGTATGTTATATGGACCTTTCCGTAGGTTTGTTTCATCAACTTACTAAAATATTTTTCAATTCTTTCGATTCTGTATAAAATAATATCATTTGCATACACTGCAAGAAGACAACTGAAGTTGGGCTTTTTTCTGATTATTTTCTCGGCTAAAATATGTGACTTAGTATTCAACGATTAATTCGTCAAAACCCTGTCGAAAAATTTTAAATAGAGAACAAGTGGTAAAGATACATATATGAATCTCCGAGTGGCATCACCCACATTAAATCATTTCTATATTGATTCATCGCTATCCGAGGTCAGTAACTCTCAAATGTTTTTTATCGTTGTACTGAACCGGCCATCTGGGCCATTAAGAGTTCACAAGGTTTCTCACCAGTTAATCAGCCTGCGCAATTTTTCTTTCTTTCCTGAAATTGCCATATAATCACATTATGTGGGTGTCGAATTTCTGTCAAACCGGAATGTTTATTTAGGGAGCAAGTCCATTAATGGCTAAATTGAACGGCCAAGGACTAATAAATGAAGATAAAAACAAAAAATCACAGTCTGTTCTTTTTTTAAGATAATAATCAAGGATCTGTGGGGCTGTATTGGAGATGTTAATTGAAAATGATGAATCGAATAAGTACATGTATGCTTCTTAGTATCGATGGGACGGAACTTGAAAGGTTCTATGTGAACTTTGAACGGTTGACGACTGGAAACCAAACAAAATTATCGATAATGAACATATTGCCTTCACATTTCCACGACCTAGAGTCATTTTCTGCATGGTTATTGCTCTTCTTCGTGGAAATGTCTACTGGTGACAATGACTCTTTTCCTTTAAACATATGACGTACATTCATCGTACAGAGAAAGATGCTGATAATCAAAATCAAAATTATATTCTTAAAATAATTTTGGTCCAATTTTCTTGAATATGATTCATCGAAAGTATATTACAAATATATGAATAGACTTAATGAATATTTTAAGACACCACAAAGAACATACATTAGACAGTCAAAATATCAGTGAAACGAGCTACTTCACCCCATTGCTACATTTGTGATGTATTTTTAACATAGGTTCTATTTGGATATGCTACTGAATCGACCCTACAGGAAATTTGGAACCGCGTACTCTCTGTAAAGTAAATACACAAATTTAAATTCTAAAAAATAAAACCAGGGGGCGAAATGAATTTGGACGGCTTATGAAAAGCACTTTGGCTGGAAGCATCACTCATGATAATTTAATATTCGAAACACGTGTCTGGTGCATAATAAATTGCAAATAAAAACACAAACACTCAAATACACAAATTTGCGGCCCCTTGGCCTTTATCAAGTGAAAAAAACGACGATCTATAACTATTCTATTAGTAAGACACGGTCCATTTGGTATTCAGGGGGGGGGGGGGGGCTTGGGTTTTAATGTCGGAGCAAGATTATTTTTTTTCGTCCAGGACCGGGGCAAAATTATGTTTTTCTTGCAAAGTTGAAGCAAGGAAAATTTTTTTTAAACAAAGTGATGCGCATATTAAGAATGTTTTATCAATAGAAATTATTTATATTTTTACTCAAAACTCTTAATATTAATTTATAAGTTTATTTTCATGCAAGTATTCAATTCACTTTTAAACAGAGAGATAAAAGATTTTTACAATACAATTCTCAATATTTTATATAAGGTACATGTATATAACATGTATAAGAGGGTCTGAGGGGAAGGACTCCTAGACAAATTTTTAAATGTTACTAAGAATTGTAAATTAGTGAATATCTGAAGTTCTCCTTCCAAGCTTACAAGAACATAAAATTAGACTCTATGGAATACATACAACATGTATTGATAGCAATACATAGATATTGATAATATATTTAAGCTTTTTATGTATAACTTTTGATATCTTAAAATATCTTAACTTTGCCATAAGTAAATAATGATTTGATAGAAAACTATGGCGAGCGGAGCGAGCCAAAAATTTTTGATACAATTTGAAAACTGCAGCGAGCGAAGCGAGCCGGAAAATTTTCAAGTATTTTAGCGAAATTTTATGGTAATTCTTCAAATTCAATTTATTTGTAAGAGCAAGATTATTTTTTTCTGTCACACCATAAGCAAATTTAGTTTTTTCATCAAAACTGAGAGCAAAATTATTTTTTTCGAAAAAAACCCAAGCCCCCCCCCCCCCCCCCCCCCCCGAATATCAAATGGACCGTGCCTAAGTAAAATCCATCCTTGCTTCTATGGCGTTCATTTGCCATATAGCACTTTCTATATAAACATAACCTCAGACATGTATTTTATATGTTGTTTTCATTTTCGTGCATGAACATCGACGGCGGGTGCGGCAAGCCAAACAGGAGATGCTTACTCCTAACGGGCACCTTTAGCTTGTTTGGGGTCCGTCGCTGCTCAATTTGGTGCTCTTTTGTGAGTGCTGTTTTTTCTTTTTTTTTTTTTTTGGTTGCACTGGATCACATACATATAAACATAAATACTATCATTAGCAGCACATTTTTTTTAAATGTATAAAAGAGTATAGAAAGAAGAGAAGGAAAGGGAAAGATGAAGTCAGGAAGATGAACTAGAAGTCCAAACAAAGAAGAAGAAGAAGAAGAAGAAGAAGAAGAAGAAGAAGAAGAAGAAGAAGAAGAAGAAGAGGAAGAAACATAAGTCCATTCACACTTCATGCATACAGTCTGGCTGGCTATTATTATTGTCAGTGGAGAAAGGAGGAAGAACATTTAACTAAAACAAAAATTACAAAATAAGTTACAAAATAAAGACATTCCATCTGGATGTAAATTTATTCATTCTTGTCTTTTTAGTATACTTGTTTTTCTGGGTTTTTTTTTTTTTTTTTTTTTGTAATTGTGAAGATAAGAGAGGAATCTAGTAAATGATGGTTGAGATTTATTAATTCGCTGCTGATATATAAATTTTTTAATTATTAGAATAAGTAAGTTGATTATCTCGGGTACTCTTTCTTTACCAAATAACACATCTGTACAATTAAGGTATCCGATGTACAATAGGGCATATTTCCATACCTGGTAAGGTACTATAAACTATATATTTTCTGAAAGGTTATAATGCCCAGTGATCAGAAATAATGATTTTGGGACCAGAAAAACAAAGGGGAATAACTGATGAAGCATTTGAATTGTCTATTTTCTCTCTATAACATTTGCAAAATAACAAAGTTGTACAAGAATTTTTCCCCTTTGATTTTTAAGACCTGGGAGTCTTATATCTGTACTCAGGGCATCATTACCTTTCAGAAAATATATAGTTTATAGTACCTTACCAGGCATAAAATTTACCATACTTTACAATGGAGATGTTTTAGACGCTATGTAAAATTACTCTATTGTACAACGGATACCTTAAATCTGAAATTCATTGAGCTTTTTTCAATTATCAGTTGTCTAAAATGGTCCCAGAGTGGTTTTACAATGTTACAGTCCCAGAATAAGTGAATGATGCTTTCCCTTCCATAATTACAAAATGTACAAAGTTCTGAGTCTATGTATCCAATTTTGAAAAGATATGAGTTTGTTGCTAAAATTCTGGAAACTAATCTATATTGTAGCCAATGAAGTTTTGAGTCCCTAGTTGTCAGAAATGGGATTTCATAATGTCTCTGCCACCATTCATAATCAATATTTGGATTTAAAGTATTAACCCATTTAGATTCATGTTTTGGTCTCAGTTTGTTTTCTGAGCTAAGAATTTTATATATACGCTGACTACCTTTCTCATCAGACAAAATTACTCTTAAACATTCCAGAATTACAGGTCTTCTAATCTGTTTTAACTCCTTTTGTCCAATGATATGTTTAATTTGTGGTAGAATCCCATGGCATTTTAATATCATATTTTTCATTCAAAGATTCTAAACTTATGTATCTATTTTCTTCATCCACAAAATCAGCAATAAAAGTCAAACCATTATCAAACCACCCTTTTACAAATACCTCTTTATTGTTGATTTTAATACTTTCATTAAACCACAACGGGGTGAGTAACAATTCTTCTCTTACAATTTTTTTGAATTCAATAAGTGTGCTAAGGACATCTTTCCAGAAAGGATTGAAATTCTTCATATCATCAATGATAAATGAATTACCATAGAAATAATAATTTTCCAAAAAGAATGGAACTGACGATTTAAGTAGTATAGCCCATGATGAGTCTTCTTATCCATGTCAATTTAAGTCCACCAATAAAATTATTTAAATTTACCATTTTAAGTCCTCCATCTTTGTAATCCCTAGTTATATGTATTCTTCCAACCCTATCTACTTTTGAATTCCATATATAATGAAAAAACATTGTATTTATTTCATTAGTAAGTTTATAATTCGGGCTTGGTAAAGACATAAAAAGGTGGGTTGATTTTGGTAGTAGCAATGATTTCACAACAGTTATCCGTCCTATTGTTGATAAATATCTTTTAGACCAGGAGCTTATCATTTTTCTTAATTCCTTTATTTTGTCCCTATAATTCAATTCAAGAATATTAGATAAATCTGGAGTAGAAGTTATTCCTAAGAAAACAAAAGGTTCTTGGGACCACCGTATATCATATCTAGAACTGAATCTTATCTCTTCATTTTTTATTGCTCCTATCTTAACACAGCTAGTCTTATCATAGTTAGGCCTTAAGCCAGAAAATTTTGAAAATAAATATATCAATGAAAGAGCAGCTTGAAGTGATTTTTCAGTACCGTCTAACAGAAGCGTTGTGTCATCCGCGTATTGTATTAGTTTATATTCTCTTTCAAAAAGATAGATTCCAGTGATGTCCTTATTTTCCCTAATCATTAGACCCATAATTTCCACACAAAGTAAAAAAAGGTAAGGAGATGCTGGATCCCCCTGTCTGCATCCGCGTCCTATATGAAAGAATTCTGAGAAACAGATTGTGAGTTTTTCTCCCATTTGCCCCCATGTGGGATAGAGTTTGCCCATAGCGACGCGTCATGTAGGGTCCTGTATCCCACATGCACATTGCGTGACTTTTGACGTCGGCCGTATAGGTCGTACCCATATTGTGACGTCGTAATTATCCATTGTGACGTCATGATTTTTGCACCTAAAGTGGCGACCTCTCAACAAAAACGTCGTTTTAAAACTCTTTCTACATTCTAATTCTTATTAAACCGATTAAGGCTAAGGACTCCGGTTTATTCTTTTAGAATAAATCATCATTTTTGAGGGCGCTGAAAACGAATATTCCTTTATTTTTCGAATTCGATAAAGTTGACGATTTCATGATTTCATTGATTTCAAAATAGGCCCCTAGAATGGGAGAAAAACGATCAAGCATATGTTTGTCATGTGGAATGAGAAAACCTCCCCCTCGGGGTCTGGTTTCTCGTCAAAGAACTCGGCAAGCCTCGTTCCCTGACCAGAAGCAAGTCCCCTCGGGTGGGCTTTTCTCATCCCACATGACAACATATGGTTGATAGTTATAATCTCACTCGAAGGCTTTGTTTGATGGCCGTACTTAGTTGGTCACTATTAAGACATTGGTTTACCTCCTTTAAAGTACTGTCTATCATGTTCGAAATACAATCATGTATACAGTTGCTTTGTCTCTATTTTAGTTTGTCCCATTCTTTTGTATCTGCGGTGTCATTAGGGGACATCGCTTCTTCCCCTTTTCGCCCTATATACATATATAAGTAGGCAAAGAATTGAAGAAATGATGATAAAAAAATCTACCAATGCCCAGGAAAAATTGCCAATGCCCAGGAAAAATTTGCATCTCCTGCTTGCATGCAACACCCACCATTTCAATTCGGTAGAGAGGTCACAATCGGTAACTCCCACAAAGGAAGACGTCGTATAAACTAGCATGATCGGAAATATCATTTATGACTCAGGACAAGGGGACACAA
Source organism: Pinctada fucata (assembly GCA_028142955.1). Taxonomy (NCBI): domain Eukaryota; kingdom Metazoa; phylum Mollusca; class Bivalvia; order Pterioida; family Pteriidae; genus Pinctada; species Pinctada fucata. The sequence goes on from AP027106.1 coordinate 19,572,449, forward strand.
GATATAAGAAATCGCGAGTTTTTCCTCTTTGGCTGCATTTTTTTTAATAGTTTTGATTTCACGTAACTTAGTTATATGATCATTTGTGCAAGAAGCGAGGAGATTTCCAACAAGACCCTGTTGCAGCACCAACAGTAAAACACCAAAACACCCGATGCGAAAACACAAAGATGAGCATACTAAGAGACGAAAAAGAAACATACGACATAAACATCAAACACAAAAGACTACACATAAACCATCGAGACCAATGGGTAACCGGTGCCGGCTTTGGACGGCCATTTGCTACACATGTAGTCAATGGTGTGGTTATCCTGTGATTACATGCGCACAACAATCTCAATTATCCGATTACCCAGAGGTCTCGAAGAACGTTCAATTATGGTGTAAAACAACCTCCTCACTGTTAGATGCATGCAATCAGGAGACACTGACTCTCCCCGAGACCTCTTCCATTAAGGAATGTTATTCATTCCGAGGATAGCAACCGTTCCAATGGAAATTATCATGATTTTGCCTTGTCTTCTCGACTTTGAGACTGCAAATTTGATAGGTACTTCTTGATGTTAATCGCTACTGAATATTATATAATAGTGGCTACCGTTCTGACAAAGGAAAAGATTCAAAATCCATGTGTACATGTACAAAGCTATGAATTTAGCAGATTTATATCCGTTGCGAGAAGGAATAATAGAAATGGAAGTCTGTTAAACTACATGTACATCCAAATAGAGAGAGATTTTTAACATGATGACATTGTAGAGGTCACAGCGGGACATACACAAACGCTCATGAGCTGAGAAAAAGGGAATAGACGCTCATTTGAGTTATATCTATGTCTCGATTTAAAAAAAGAAAGTACATGTAATTGCAGCTGGCGACACTGAAATTGATTAAGGAGTCGCTGCAGTATTCAGTATGAAAGAATGAGTCTTCAATGTGCACATCATATCGGTAAGATGCACATTTCTCCTTCCTTCGCTGAAAAAAACAGATGCAACTTTTAAAATATTTACCAGAACTAGCCATCAATGTCATATATATTTTTACGATGACGACGAGGACGTTATGCATAGGCTAGGTGTTTAAAATAAGCGTAACTGCGAAAATGACACCGAAATCGTCTGATTTAAAATGAGTTCCTCGCTATTGTTTACAGATGCCTGTACATTGGAATACATCTTTTGTAAAAGTTTAAAATATAAAATTGCGATTTTTTCCCGATTTCTGAAGTATGCTGCGCGGACAGTATATGTTTCGTTTCTTCATTAAAAATAGCATAATAGTACTGGTACCTGAAGAAGTATCAATGGATATTCTTATTCTTGAATCATAGCTGACAAATTTGATACTAGCTATAGTCTTTTGAAGCAATAACCGATCAGAACAGCGTATGTATGAAATTGACACACAGGATCTTCCCCTCTACATTAATGTCAAAAGTCTGGAACTGTCTCCTATTTCCTGTGTGAATAAACCTTCACCGCTAGGTAACTCAAGCTACTGGGGTTATCTGCGGTATTTGAACATATTTCCTAATTAATTCAAACATAAAACTAAATTGTTTGAATTTTGTTCTTAATGAAATATGGATTTTTTTTTTATTTATCTAATTTTTTATGTGAATGTATATTTTATCTGCCATCTTCTTTTTCAGTGATTTTTTTTACGATTCTTGTCTAAAAACAAACAAAGTACTTTCGGGCGATAACGTGCATGAACTCGCTACAATCGGCAGAGCACGGACTGTATTTCGCACGCCCCTTATTTTTATATCCTTTTACATATCTATCTGTGTGTTGCTTGGGCTCCTTTATATCATCATGATGTCTTGTTTGTGTGGTCATCTGACAGTGAGGAGGTTATTTTACACCACTATTTTGTATTCTTGGAGACCTTCTGGTAATCGGAAAAGTTGGAGTGTTTTGCGGATAACTATCCGGATAAGGCCATTCCAAGTTTTAGTTCTGTTTAGCGTCCGCGTGCGCGTAGGTTTTCGGAATGTTTCATGAAAAAAACAGACAAACAAACATAATTCCCTGGACTTCAAATCTGTCTGTTACAGGTTTTCTCCTTCTATCTCTTCATTTCCTGTGCAACAAAAAAGGTCTCAAGTGACATGCTTTTCCTTAATTTTTACTTTTACAAATTTTGGTGAGGGGCAATTCCTAAACGAGTTGTCAGGGTGGTTCTCGGGGTTACCGTCTGTGCAGTTAAAGTGGATATAGATAAGGATACTGTCCTAGACTGGTATGAGGTAAATGAAGTGCAAACATTTTCCACCCTGTTTGAATGCATATGTGAAGCAAGTGAGAGGGGTGTTCCTGGTGCAATGTTTAAGAGAAAGATCGATATAAAAGACAACTCGTACTCATCATGTTATATGAAATAGAAAGAAATAAAAATAGAAGTTGGGTGGACACTCTTAGTGTATGAAACTGACAAAGTTTAATTGTTCTAAAGCATATTTCAAGGTCAAGAATACTGTTCAGAAGGTCAGGACCAATGTAAATGTGTTCAGTCAATTTATTGAAGGTCATATTTTTTCCACTGAGGGATACTCAAAATTGTTTCTATTGATTTAAAAGAAATAAATTCGTTGAAAATTGCTTCGTTTTTTTCTACGTCATTTTGTTTTTTAATTGAATAGGTAGGTAGGTTTTGGTCATCCGGGTGGACGCTAAACAGAAAAAAAAACTTGGAATGGCCTAACTACACAATTTGCTAGTGTCGTAGCAGATGACCGTCATAAATAGGCACCGGTTTCCAATCGGTCTTATTGGTTTGTGTGGTCTTTTCTGTTTGATATTACTGTGTTCTTTTTAGTGTTCCTTGTCCCTTTTGCGTTTCTAGCTGTGCATGTCAACTCTGTGTTTTGCATGGGTTGATTTGGTCTTTTGTTGTGGTGCTGCAACCTGGTGCTGTTAGAGATCTCCTCCTTTTTTCTATAATATTTTGGATGCATAGTAAATTGGCGAAAAGGTCAAGAAGACCAACTTTGACGTCACACTAGTCTAGACACGGCAACCATGGTTGGTGCTTTAATAGCAAGAGTGAAACTTTTTGATGTTATTTTGATCAATTGCGTTGTATTTCATGTTGTAATAAATTTCAAATGATGTTTTTATTTCATGCGGTATTTATGAAACTCAATGCGTGATTTTGATTACTTCCCCAAGGCTTTGGGATGTAAAAAGCTCACAAACTTTTCAAAAAATACCTTACGAAATACAAAATCATTTGAGATCTTCTAAGTATTAATAGGCAATAAACGTCAGCTTGCTATGACCAAATCTCATCACTTTTTTAAGTTGAATAAAGACATCATATTCCACCCATCCTGCTGCGTCTCTCGGTATATTTTTGGACATAATAACTTTCTCAATATTTGGCGATGTAATATTTTGTTATACCTTACTTCAATACTACAGCAAGTAACCGATTGGTCCGGCATGTTTGTGTTCATTTTCGTCTATAAGACAAAAAGCGCGGAAAAATGGGTAGAGTTTATAGCGTCATGAATGACGTGACGTCATTAACGATGTGACGTATCGGTCATAGTTTTTTCCCTATAGGGATTTTATATACAGATACTAATAAGGGTATAACAATATACACTGTTTAGATTAAGGATCACTGACGAGGATTAAGTACCTGAAACGTGCATGTCTGGCCAAAGCTTCAAATTTATCTGTTCTTAAATGATGCTATTGAATTTGAAGACGTTAAACATTAAGGATTCATTGTGACGGATGTAGTGATTAACTGAAGTCTCACCATTACTAATTGGGTCAAATGTCACATACAAAGATGATTATATCTATTATCTATGTATATATGATGTTTTTTTTTTATTATTTTGAGGGTCGTACAATTCGCTTGAACAACTAGCAAATACTTTCTGTACATACAATGTACAGTGTTTCCGGTGCACACTTTGGATGGTCATCCCCTTTATCTTTATTTACGGAATGTCTTGGAAATCAAAAAAAAAATAACGTGCCGGTATACTAAGTCTTCCTAATTATCAAAAACAGATCTTCTTTATCTGTTTTACTTTATTTTTTATATGTATATATTTATCGATACCTTTCATTAATATTTATGTAAAACCGATAGAAGATTTTCCTTAGTCTCCTCAAATCTGATGTTACATCAGCTGTTCTTTTGGTAACCCCTACTTGTAGAAAATCAATTACTGCTACAACTTTCACACTTCATTTTCACACAATATCCAGCATAAGAGGTCAATGACCTGAAATTGGCACTTAAAAGAGAAAAAGGATATAATTACGTATCATTTCTATGGAAGAACGACTTTCAAGAAGCCAAACAAAAGTTATCGATAATGAACATATTGCCTTAACATTTCCACGAACTATAGGATTATTTTCTGCATGGTTATTGCATTTTTATAGAAATATCAACTGATGACAATGACTCTTTTCCCTTAAAGACAAGACGTCGACGTACATTGACCGTAAATAACTCTTCAAAAAATGTATTCATTTTCCTAAAATCATACTTTTTTCAGTTTTCATGCAATCGTTTTTAAAATAAAACAAAGGAGGGGATCTCCAACAACACTAGGTTGCAGCACCCACAGCAAAACTCCAAAACACCCAATGCAAAAACACAAATCAGACAAGCACAGAAAGAGATGCATAAGGGACAAGGAACGTCAACGCACAACACAGAAACATCAAACGCAAAGGACTAAACATAAACCAACGAGACCAATGGGCAACCGGTGCCGACTTAGGACGGCCATCTGCCACGGAATTAGCAGAAGGTGTGGTTATCCTGAATTACGTGTGCACAAACCTCCCACTTTTCCGATTACCCAGAGGTCTCGAAGAACGTACAATTGTGGTGTAAAACAACCTCCTCACTGTCAGATGACCACACACAAACAAGACCGCACAACGCAGGAGCCCAAGCAACACAGATGAATATGTAAATATATATCAAAAGAGGGCCTACGAAATACATTCCGTGTTCTGCCGGCTGTAGCGAGCTCATGTATGTTATCACCCGACATTCAGAGAGGACAGGGCCCGTCATGGAGTCCCGTCGTCACAGTCAGTCAGAGTGCAAGTTTTAAGACTGCGCTGGTACATGACTGTAGATTGGTCAAGTACCAAGCCTAGTGATCGTCTGGTGACATTAGGATCATATCCACGGTATAAAAAGCGTTTGATTATTCTGACGCATTTTCGATAGTGATTTTGTCTATCTTTGATCCTTCTTATCTTGTTAATTATGTCACCATAAATTGCAGGTTGTGAAATACCCAAAGTAATATACTCTGTTGCCTGTATTGGTCCTAATTTCAGAAGAAGTTGACTATAATTATTGTAAAATTTCCAGAAATTCTTTACTAGTTTGTGAAAGCGAAAACCTTGTCCTAAAAATTTCTTGGTAATTTGAAAATCCAAAACATCAGTACATGCTCTAGCATACCGAATGAGCTGTGAAATATAGATATGTACGATAGGACGGTAATCTAGGAACATCACCGTAAAGCCAGGGGAAATTTACTATGTTCAATCAAAAATCATCTCTTTTGTCATACACACTTGTATGGATCTCTCCATTGACAATTTTGATATTTAGGTCCAAAAATGGTATTTCTGTGTTCGAAACGTTTGCCTTGTTCAGAATCAATTCTTGTGGATAAATAACATTTTTATACTTTTCAAAAACAGGTTTGTCGATAGTAAGAATATCATCCAGGTACCTAGAAGTACCAAGGAAACATTTCACATCATCATTTTTTCTTTGCTTTTGAAGGATTTGGATAAATTCCTTTTCATACGTATATAAAAATAATTCTGCAACAAGAGTTCCACAATTAGTGCCCCCTCATATAGAGCAAGATTAATTACAGATTTGCATTGTGGATTATTACAGTTTATTATTTGTGCATACATATTTTGACTACCGCATCAAAGAAAAATTGGTCGAAGAATACTAGTATTCAATAAAATATCAACAATGATGTGTAATATAAAAAAGGATAGATTTACATAAATAATTTTCAAATCATTTGATTGTGAAGCACTATGACTCTTTCAAGAGCTAATTGAAAGTTAAAGTAAACATCATAACTACATGTAAAATGTTTGAACAAGAAAGATCCAAAGGTCAAAATGAAAGTCCTGTGTTACTAAGATGTAAACATATAAGTAATTGCCATGGTTACAGATTTGGAAAAATTAGACCATTACACCATGAAAGTCACAGAAAATCCTTTTCCTAAGAAGAAATATGTGTAAAATACGAATTATATCACTTAAGTTACAACATAAAAGAAAAAGTTTTGTATAGACAGATAGAATAAAACAACCTGCCATCCCGTCTTATATACTATGATTTCAGACATCATATTTTTCAAAAATACATGGTTGTACTTTTGTTTCCCTAAAAATTTAAAAATAGAGATAGCAGAGTCATGTTTTACACGACAGCCTACGGCTTAAAAAATATTGACGTTTCTGAAGATAAGATACCATGCACTCTTAAACTCCATAGTTAATTCTATCCAACTAGGAGTAACCAAGGTATCTGCTTATTGAGACGAGCTTGTGAATATGATCCTGCTGTCACCAGACGGACACTTGGTATGGAACGCGACCAATCTACAGCCTTGTACCAGCGCATTCTTTAGAATTACACTATGACTGACATGCCGATTCCTGTCCAAACTTTTGTAGAGAAGATAGGGCCCCAAAATGTCGGTCCGGCTCCTCGGGTGATAAGATACATGCGCTCACTACAGCCGACAGCACGGACCGTATTTTGCACACGCCCTCTTTTATCATATTCATTTACATATCTATCAGTGTATTGTTTGGGCCCCTGTATTATCCTGTCTTGTTTGTATGGTCAGGAGGTTATTTTACATCAATGATGTGCGTTCTCCGAGACCTCTACATAACCGAAAAGTGGGAGGGTTTTGCGCAAGAAGTCTGTCAGCTGCTTGCATGGAAGATGACCGTCAACAGTCGACACCGATTGCCCATTGGTTTCGTTAGTTTATGTGTAGGCTTATGTGTTTGATGCTCTTATATTGTGTTTTTGTTATTTCTTTCCCTGTTGCGTCTCTTGCTGTTCATGCCTGCTCTGTGTTTTCATGTAAATTGATTTGGAATTTTCTTCAAGAAGGTAGAGAGTTGGAACCCTTCGACATTATTTGTATGGTGTTATTGGAGATCCCCTCCTTTCTTTTAGAAACAGCCAAGGTCAGGGTGAATACAAAGAATACGCGCAAAATACGGCTCTCGATCGTGTTGTGAAAACATTGAATTTATAGTAGAAGTCGCATGAGCCTTCTGAAAATATAATGTATTGATGGGCTTTTTGAAAACGATCTGAATTTGTCAAGGGTTAAACCATGATCCCTTTGAATGCTAGGTCAAATTGACAATGACACCACAGTGCATAATTATATACAGATAAACAAAAAGAGTTCTCCTTTTTTTTCATTGAAAAAATAAACTTTAGCTATTCTCCGAACAACCTTTTCATGCATAAAAAGTATCACCAGACTTACATTTTCTCGGATATATGTATCCAGGCCAAACCAAGTCATACATGTATTTGATAACGTAACGTCAAGTTGTGACCATGCTTGTTGCTTTTTGCTTGAACTGTGTCTAGAAAGAAAAATATTTTGTTTTCATTGTGTTGAAATTGATTTCAGGTCGTCGTATACAATTGGTTGCTTTATTCGATATCTCTTTTTCACTTTTACATTTATCCAAAATCTTTAAAGGCAAAAAAAAAAACAATATGATTTGAATTTTTCAATAATACATCTAGAAAGAAGGGAGGATATCTCCAACAAGACCCCGTTGCAGCATCAACAGTAAAACACCAAAACACCCGATGCAAAAACACAAAAGACGAGTACAGCACGAGACGGAAAAGAGACACATGACATGTAAACATCAAACACAAAAGACTACACATAAACCGACGAGACCAATGGGTAACCGGTGCCGACTTTGGACGGCCATCTGTCACGCAAGTAGCAAATGGTGTGGTCATCCTGGATTACGTGCGCACAACCCTCTCACTTCTCCAATTACCCAGAGGTCTCGAACAACGTACAATTGTGGTGTAAAACAACCACCTCACTGTAAGATGACTTCACACAAACAAGACCGCGAAACGTAGAGGCCCCAGAGACACAGATGAATATGCAAATGGATATAAAAAGAGGGCATGCGTAATACAGTCAGTGCTCTGCCGGCTGTAGCGAGCTCATGTATGTAATCACCCGAGGAGTCCGACTGATATTCAGAGAGGACAGGTAGGCACCTGGTTATTATTCTGACTATTGACAATCCTGCTATTGAATTATTTATCCACAAGAATTAACACTCAATAAGCGCTGAGTGCTGTTGAGATTATCGTCAGGATCTTCTTTAACTCATTTGTGTCACACTTATGCCCTTTACCGTGTTGAAAAAAGTTCAACACGACAAAAAAAGTTCCCCGCGAGGGGTTTGACAGTAAGTGTTTTGAATATTTTCCCTGACATGATCGCCATAGCACTTTCTATATAGACATAACCTCATACAGTGCAGGGCATGTAATTAATATATTGTTTTCATTTTCGTTCATGAACATCGACGGCGGGTGCGGCTAGCCAACAGGGGGTGCTTACTCTTCCCGGGCACCTGATCCCATTTCTAGCTTGCTAGGGGTCCGTCGATGCTCAGTTTGGTACTCCATTGTGAGTGCTGTTGAGATTATCGTCAGGATCTTCTTTAACTCATTAAGGCAAACGTTACAAACACAGAAACACCATTTTTGGACCTAAATATCAAAATTGTAAACGGAAAGATTTTCATACAAGTGTTGAAGTGTATATGACAAAAGAGATGATTTTGGATTCAACATAGTAAATATCCCCTGGCTTGACGGTAATGTTTCCAGACTACCGCCATATGGCATTTACACATCACAGCTCATCCTCTACGCTAGAGCATATACTAATATTTCGGATTTTCACAGTAGAAATTAACAAATTACCAAGACGATTCTAGGTCAAGGATTTCGCTTTCATAAACTTGTCAAAACTTTCTGGAAGGTGACAGATGGCCGTCCAAAGTCGGCACCGGTTACCCATTGGTCTCGTCGGTTTATGTGTAGTCTTTTGTGTTTGATGTTTACATGTCGTGTGTCTCTTTTCCATCTCGTGCTGTACTCGTCTTTTGTGTTTTTGCATCGGGTGTTTTGGTGTTTTACTGTTGATGCTGCAACGGGGTCTTGTTGGAGATCTCCTCCCTTCTTTTTTTACCAAAATTACAGTCAGCTTCTTATAAAATTCGGATATCTATGCAAGCAACAGAGGATATTTACCTTGGTTATTGCACAACATTCCTTTTAGGCTGATATAATAGATAATATTAAAAGGATCAAAGGTAGACAGTATAACCATCAAAAAGCCTCAGAATCATCAAATGCCTTTTATACCATGAATATGAACCTACTTTCATCAGATGGACACTAGGCTTCGTACTTGACCAATCTACAGTCTTGTACCAGCGTATTCTTAAGACTTGCACTCTGACTTCCTGTGACTACGGGACTCCATGAAGGGACCTGTCGAAACCTCTTTAGAGAAGACAGGTTCCCGACCATCTGTCCTCTCTGAATGTCAGTCGGGCTCCTTGGGTGGTAACATGCATGAGCTCGCTACAGCCGACAGGGCAAGGACTGTATTCATCTGTGATGCTTGGGTCCCTGCGTTTTGCTGTCTTAATTGTGTTGTTATCTTACAGTGAGGAGGTTGTTTTACACTACAAAATTGTGCGTTCTTCCAGATCTTTTGTTAACCGGAAAAGTGGGAGGGTTGTGCACACGTAATCCAGATTATATAGCAAATGGCTGTCCTAAGTCGGCATCGGTTACCCATTGGTCTTATTGGTTTATGTGTAGTCCTTTGTGTTTGATGTTATTTTTCTATGTCGTGTGTCTTCAGTGCTCGTCTTTGTGTTTTCACAACGGGTGTTTTTGGTGTTTTGCTGTTGGTACTGCAACATGGTCTGGTTGGAGATCCCCTCCCTTCTTTTAGCAATTGATCACATGTTTTAAATTAAAGAGAAAGAATTCATTGGGGCATCTGTTTTGCGAATTCAATAATTGCATGTTTTCTTTTGCGTTGAATAAAGAGAACACAATGCATGATCTATAACAAGAACAACATACATGTATAGCTGCAGGTTTTGCAGTTATCAAATCTTTTACGAGAAATAAAGATATTCCATTACAACGCATGTTTTATCATATCATTAGTCGAATTTTGTTAAATGTTATTTTTGATGTGAATTTTAATGTGATTTAAATTTTCCTTTAGTGTGTAAGCGGTCTTCCATGTGCATGAGACGTCGTCGCACTGCATTGACAGACATTTACTACCATCATTTGAGTCTGTCAACAGTTTCCTTCCGTATGACCAGTAGGTCATTGACACCACAGTACATAATTATACAGATACCAACAAAAATGTCTGACTGCATGCACGTGCATTTCATTTTTCATTAAAAAAATAAATTAGAGCGATTCTCTGAAATATCCTTTCATGCATAAAAAAGTAATTGGTAGACACACATGAAATCGTGGCTAAACCACATATAACATAATGTAGCCACGTTCCTTACTTCATGGATTTTTACTGTAAGCTTGATCTTCTAAAATTAAGCAAGACAAATTCACGGAGCAATTTCTGTTCAATTTATTTAGGAAAAACAGGGGCGTATCTAGGCCTTTAGTAAATAAATGATATATGTACAAATGAAACTGTTTCATGGGTTTTGGATCCTGGAGCATAAAATGAATCCATAAAATTGTACTTTATTGTACTTTATTCAGAGAAAATATCTACTTCTAGCCTTCCACATGTGATCACTGAAAGCTTACACATGGTCATCAAGGTTTTGAAGAAGCATATGGGTGCTGCGGCCGAATGTTGTTGGATATCTCCTCCGTTGTTTTCAGTACAAAAGACACGAACTTTTAGACCCGGGAATGTTGATGAGAAAATCGGTTAGATTAAGCCTTTAATTTAATGTATAAGAAAACCTTTTTACCTATGAAATTGATGTTTTCTATTTGGATTTGAAAAGGCGTTTTTATTCTATTGATTTTTTTTTTTTGGTGAAAATCATGTCTTTGCTTGAGCACACATTTGTACAAGCATACGGTAGCTGAAACTGGCATGTAATGGATTATTTCTTAATACGTAAATAAATCTCTTCTTCTATTTTACTATTAGCAATGCAATTTCATGTTTTAAAAATCTGGAATAACCTGTTTCATTGAATGCATGTTTTTTATGAATACAATATGCAGGTGTTCACGATTTTTTTTTGAATTAAGATGTACAGCTTCGCATGTCTAATGATGATAAGCAATACAGCTGCAGATCTCAAAGGTTGAATTGTATAGGATGTTTGTCGTAGGTAGAAACTTGAGTAAATGTTCATGAATTATGTAGCCCTTGGTCTGTTACCTAAGGTACGCAAGCAAGGTTTTAATGGTCAATATTGAAATACATGTATAGGTACTAACATATCTCAGTGTACCATATGTGCATTTCATTAAGTCATGTCTCATCAGTGAAGCTCGGGGGGAAATCCAAATGATGTACACAAAAGGTACACATTATTTATGTTAATCTTCTCAACTTCGAAATTCTTTTTTTTCTTTTCCAAATAATTCCTCAAAAACAGAACTTGTGAAATTGTAAAATAAAATTCAGTGATCGTGATGATAAGCTTTTTGAAAGGTTCTGAGCTGTCAGTTCTCGTATTTTGTATACGATCGTTCATTGACAGGTCGGAGTATGTGGCGGTATTGTCTGTCTGTACATTCGTCTTTAATGTATTATATGGGGATTAGTATCTGAGTACTACATCAGTGAAGGACAGACACACGCAAACCCGAAATCAGATTCCAAAAATCAAAAGGCTCGAAAATTCTTGAAAAAATATAAAACAAAACTACCTCGCGAGAAAAGAAAAAATCGGACAGACAGACGGAGACAAGAAGACAGCTCCACAGAAACAAGAAGGACAGACAGACGGAGACAAGAAGACAGCTCCAAAGAAACAAGAAGGACAGACAGACGGAGAGAAGAAGACAGCTCCACAGAAACAAGAAGGACAGACAGACGGAGACAAGAAGTCAGCTCCACAGAAACAAGAAGGACAGACAGACGGAGAGAAGAAGACAGCTCCACAGAAACAAGAAGGACAGACAGACGGAGACAAGAAGACAGCTCCACAGAAACAAGAAGGACAACTTTATCGAATAAAGAATCTCCGGAGTCCATTGAAAGTACGGAATTTATTGTAGGTGGCGCTGTCAAAGGGCACCATGCTAATTTGCTAAGCTTATTAAACATATTCAAATACCACATGGATCATACTTTCATACATACATCGTAGATAATTTTGAAAAGACTTAGCGCCAGTCTCATTACTGATCATGACTGCTAAGTACAGATCTATTTTACATTGGTTTTCATATGAGTATTTTTAGATATTTTCAAATGAAGATAATAAAAAATACATGTACTCTGATTAATTTTACTGAATGAAAAGGTTAAATTAGATTTCTACTTGTTGGAGATCAATTATTGGTAGATCTTCTTTCCACTTTTAATTATTCGGGCTTAAGTTATGAGAACACGAACAATATTCCTCAAAAGAGGTCAATGATCCGTAGTTAGTACTTCAAAGTGAAAAAAGGATATTTCGTATCATTACGATGAGATTTCGGTCATTCACCTTGGCTGGGAGACCCAATTAATTTACCGCGCACTTCTGGTCTTGCTTATTGTTTCGGAAACGATTGAAATTAATTAACAGCGAAAGGAGAAACTAAAGCCCCCGTTCCACTGCAATCCCGCTGTACCTACATGTACGTTCATTCCCGACCTCGAAAATTGCCAGGTCGGGAGAGAACGGCTCTTAGTCGTATCTTGGTCTGGTACAGCGTATGTTGGTCCAAAATCGATCGGTATTAGAGCGGGCACGCTTTAGAGGTCGGGAAAAGTTTCCCGTATTCTTTCAACCGGTTGAAAGAATACGGGAAACTTTCCCGCTCTCTTTGTGGTCGTGAAATAGTCGGCGCTTGGTCGGGATAGTCGTGGGTACAGCCTAGGTTAATCGTGTCCTGGTCGGGAAAGAGCGTGGCTTGAGCGTGGTCTGATCGGCATTTAACTAAACCCCGCTCTCTTCACGCATAAGATACGCTTTAATTACGCCCTGTTCCCGATCTTTACCCGTCTATTCTACGCTCTTACCACGATCTATCCACTACAGATTCAATGTTTGCTGATCATACCAAGACCTTTTCATGACCATCTAGCGACCTATTCACGCTTTATATGACCAAGTTACGACCAAACGACGCTTCGAATTGGATCTGTGCATATTTCATTCATTTTCTCGCACTGATATTGATTCGTTCAAAATACTTATTACCGAAATGTCGCGGCGACGATTCTTGGCTATCCAATGCCACTTTTTAAGAAAGAAATTTTTTTAAATTTTGATCGCGACACTTTTGGGTAAGGCTTGGTCAAAACGAAAAATATAGGCTTCTTCTCGGTCGATACGATCATTGGATGAAAAATGAGATCAGTTTAAGTTAGAAATTATGTGTTGAGCGGGAATGCGTCGGGGACAGTCGGTAATAGATCGGAATTGCATCGGGAATAGATCTGGTTTTGGTCGGGAATAGATCGGAGTTTGATCGGATAGAACGGGACTTGGTCGGCAATATGATCGTGAGTAGAGCGGGTAAAGCGTGAGTAAGTCCGCAATGAAACGTGAATCGGTCATAAATTGATCGAGAATCGGTCGGGAAAAGAGCGTGATTTAAAGGAAAAAATGTAAAGGTCGGGAAAGTTTTACCCGCTCTTGTGAAAATTTCGGTCGGGAATAGTCGTAGGTACAGCGGGATTGCAGTGGAACGGTGGCTTAAGGATTGAATCAAGTATTATGTCACGTTTCACGTCACGTTTCAATTTCCATTTTTTCATATCGTAAAATACGGTCGTTGGTAAGATGTATAATATTTGGTAGCAAATACATTTTAGCATTGGCAATCTCCTTAATTCAGGAATTAATTTGAAGTGAAAACAAAGGAAAACCATTCGTTGCTTTGGAAATCGAAATTCATTTTGTGTTCAACTGGTTCGTAAACATGGGTAAAATTGATATAGAAAATAAAGAATGAATCAATAAATACTTAGATGTAGAATATTAAAAAAATTTTTAGACGTGTTTGATACATGAATTTCCTTTACTTTATTAGAAACATGACTTGCAACCCCGATGTTAAATGATTTTTTTTTTTAGTTGTACAGTTGTAAAAAATTAACTGAGTTTTATTCATTATTAAATTATTTTGGTTCATTGTACATTTTTTCCCTTTGAATAGGTTAAGAAATTCAATTTCGTATTTATAAATTAATTAAATAACTATACAGCCTTCATGTAGCTATGTAGAGACAAAAATTGAACTTTAAGGCATCGAATATAAGGTAGATTCTCTCAAATTCGCTACAGTATAATTAAATTGTTAAAGGACAGTTTACTTTGGTTCAAATATTTTCGATCGTCCTGTCCTTTCATTTATCAGTCGTGAAGGAACGATATCGTTAGAGTCATATATTTTGTACCTAATGACTACGACAAAAATCCCAGATAAGATAAGGTGTGTCATTGTGTATATTTTCAAAGTTAATGTGGTTCATTACAGATTAGCGCCCGTCCAGCAGCCTTAACTCATAAAGCACCTGTGACAAGGCAGCCAATCAACGAAGCCGAGACAGAAGACGATGTGATGATACTGCAGTCCCATTGATGTTTTGTTTACGCTGACACCATAGGCCAACGACCTGGCGGACATTAACCCCGTCTTCTGACACCAACGCACTCAGGTCATAACGCCCTGTATAGCTGAACGACAAAGACCGACTGTAAAGCAGTTTTCCATAAGGTCATTTTTAAGTATCACTATGAATTGTGTTTTAAACTTGAAGTATTGAAATGTCAAGTTATTTTTGTCGCTATTTGTTTGAATCCCACTTATAAGCTATATTATGGATCATATAAAGCATTAGTACATCCTACATTTGTGTTTATTATCCTTTACATCAACATTGTCGCACAAAAATATTTCAGAAGTATTTTAAGCAGCGCAACAAGTTTGTATTTCCTTATAAAGAACAGGAATGTTGCATGTACATATATGTCCCTTACATTGAAAGTGACCTTTACCCAGAAGGTGATCTTCACCTTGATGGTGACCTTTACCTTCATTTAATGTGACAATTAGACAGACTGACATTACAGCAAGACATAGTGATTCTTTGATGTTGTCTTTTGCTTCGAGGGGAAGCTTCTTTTGTAAATTTTCAGCTCCCATTGATTATGATGAAAATTGGTAAAAAAAAAAGAAGTACAAGATTAATGATTCTCTTATGTATTGTTTCCTTTCTGAATCTTTAAGAAGGTGGCGCCACCACAAGCAGAAGTTGCATATAACCCTTCTTTGTCAGGTCTAATACTTACGTTTTACGATCTCATTGAAAGGAACATTCTCCTTTTTTCGTGTTTCATTCTGAAGAAATTTTGGTTTCTTTCAATTCCAGATCGCCTCCATCTAAACCTTCTTTAAAATGAAGCATGGGCGATCGAAACAAGGTGCAATTTCATTAATGTACAGGTAGCTACAGGATCGAGGGTCGAATGTAGTGAATTCGACCTTACATGTAGTGGAGGATAGGTTGTCTATGGAATGGTACTATTGCTAAACGTCTTCAAATTCAATAGCATCATTTAAGAGCAGATAAATTTGCAGCATGGACCAGACATGCACGTTTCGGGTAGTTAACCCTCGTCAGTGATCCTCAATCTAAAGATTGAAATATGGCCAAAGAGTGTGAAAAATATGTCCAAAAATGTACCGAAAGACGTTGCACGTTTAGAAATTTCAAGAAATTTTGATAACAGAAATTTTCGAATAAAGAGACAGACGATCAACCGAAGTTGATCGAACTTAGCTACGTGTGCCCTCGGGGACTCCTCGTCCACCAGCAGTGACACTCACCTAGTGGAACAAATCTTAAACGTCTTAAAATTCAATAGCATCATATCATGGTTTAGTCACTATGTACAGTGAATATTATATCAATTACTAAGGAGTAGATCATACTAGATGACGGCACCTCATCGTAATTGTACGTCATACATATACACGTAGAGGTCATTGAACCCATCGGAGATGTAAATAATTTCAATGAGTTTTCAAAATTTATGCATAAACAAACAGGAAGTAAGTCATTATCATCAAATGTGAGAGAGTAATAAACTTTGATGTCAAAATATGCAAAAATGATGTTTGATGATTACTGATTTACATAGCAGGAAACAAATACCTTAGCTCACCTGTGCAAAAAGGTCCATTGATCAGTCAATAAATGAATGGCTCACTCCTATTATGTGATGTCTGTTCTTAGGTTCAAAATCGTAGAAAAAAGGAGGCGGTGTTCTAATAACAGATTTTGACATGAATTGATTTTTCTTGTTCTCAAGACTTACTTCGTTAGTACTAATGTGGGGGTTTTTTTTTTATTTCAAAATTTCATTCCTTTAGTTGACTTTTTTTTCTTGAAAAGTTAAGAAGATTTCTTTTGTCAAAGACCCATCCAGCAACATCTGAAATCGGCATTGGCATCAAGTCGTGTTGTGTATCGTCCAGATTTGTCATCAGGTGGTGCCACTTCTATCGAAGTTCTCAATAAGCCATGATCCCGCTGTCAAAAGTAGGTCACAACGGGTAATCGACACAGGGGAAAATGTCTGCAAGTTAATGCAAGGACGTTTTTTCTTGTCATCTACATGTATTTTCAATAAATGTTCACATGACAGTAGATATCTATTTCATTATCGAGATACATTGTACATTTTATAGTTTATTAAGCATATGGCTCTGACTGCACCATGTACTATAAATGTAGCAGATACAAAGGGTAAATTTTAATATTAACATTTTGTTGATTTGGTAATCATTTAATTTCCTTTGTTATTATTTAGAAACGAACGTTCTGATTGGCTGAGGAATTTTGTGATACATCATGCGCGGATCCAGAGGGGGGACTGGGGGTCTTTCTCCCCCCCCCCTTGAGATTTTCGGAGGTGGGGTCCAGCTTTAGCCCATTTCTAATTGAAATGGGTCTAAAAATGTATGAAAGGGCTTTGAGATCTAAAATTTCGGCTCGCTTCGCTCGCCATTTACAAATACAAAACTATTTTTCTGCAAAATTTCTTGATCATTTTCAATTGTTCATACTAAAGAATTTTTATTATATAATCGTCGTGGGTCTCAGGAACTCATATTTTCAACAGTCCCTTACTTCATAGGATGTAACCTCCTTCATCTTTTTCAAGGTTTTGTCATTTTAAGATGTCTTATTATTTGGGAAAATGACACATAGATCTCTTATCTATTTATTCTCATGAAATATAGACAAAATGTGAATTAATAAAAAAAAAACACACATGCGGTTCGCTCCGTTCGCCGATATAAGGAGTAAAATATTCAATGTTATAAATAGTCATCTCGATCGAATCAAGACAAATTAATATTTCATATCTAAAAAAAATTCACCAATTCTTAATAAAAATAAACGTGAAAGGAAAGCTAACAAAACCCCCTCAGAATTGCCCCCCTCCCCATCATGTGCACCTAGACAGGTAGACTTCCTAAAATTTTGGACCCCCTCTGACCAAAATTGCTGGATCCGCGCATGTACGTCGATAAACTAGATTTTCACGGACGTTTATTTATAGCACTATTTTTGGAACCGCCGAGGATTCCCTAAAACACGTATCAGATAGTAGCTGAAAATACGATAGGTTGATATTTCCTTCAAATTTCAAGAGTACCATTTCTTATCTACTTAATAAAAATGTCCTATGCATGTAGGATTTCCTCAAAGTGGTTCTTATTCCGAAGATAAAGAGAGGCGATTGTTCGCCGTTTGAATCATGGCGGCTACCATTACTTGTTTTCGTCTTTGGAGGCAGTTGTATCGATGCGCAACCCCCAGAAAACAGTCCGTAAGTACAGGATATAAGGTGATATATAGGTATCACCTAAAATAATGGATGGAAAACTTTTGCATCAAAGATAAGATTCATTTCTTAAATAAAGTTAATATCTATGCACAGTCCAAAGAATGACAAAAAAAGTGAATGTATAAGTAAAATCCAAAGAAAATGTGGAAATAATGTGCGAGAACAAGTGTCAATGCTGAATCGCTGATATCAGCTCTTATCCTTTCCATATATATGCGAAACTAGAAAATATCATGAATATGTATGTACAGTATAATAAACAAACAATTAAAAATTATTAGATCTTCGGAATAAGTATAATCATGTATTCTAACTCCAAATATCGTCCTTAACGCCCGGAAAAAGGTCTGGTTTCCTTGAAGATGATTTTGACAAACGTATAAATCTACCCCCACGTACAATTTTTGTGGTTATATGTGGGGAGGTAGGGACGAGTCAGTTCGTGTACGCAAGTCAACGTCCTCTCGGTCAATACACTATAGAAATAACGACGACAAAAGAGGAAATGAGGCTGATAGTCCCCTGGATTAGGCCGTATTGAATCCTTATTGATATCTTATATAATTGTAATTTATATCAAGGATGATACTGAATTCAGCTGAGTTCAGATTGCTTAAATAAAGCAAATGCGAAAAAAAAAATAAAAAAAATAGATTTTAGCAATTTTTGATGTTTAATCAGAAATAATTCCCCAAATTAAAATAAGGAGAGGAGGGGGGGGGGGGGGGTTGACGACTCTATACTGCATGGTCGAAAAGTGAAAGTCCCCTTAATTTCCATAAATAAGGAATAGTGCATATACTTATAGCTCTGACATGTGTGTGCGAGGGCTGATTGATATGTTGTGAGGTTGTGAGTCTCGTATTGATGGATTTGAATTTTATCAGACATTTTGCATTATTTTCTACACCATCCCCTTCGGTATTTATACCCTTTTGCCACCGGTGTTTGAAGGCCTCAATACCACTTATAAAGAACTATATTGACTGGTCAGAAAGCTTCCACTGCAAGTATGACGTCATCGTCGGACTGAAAGTGGGTGCCAGAAATGGCTGCTTTCAGGTTTAGGAATAGGTGAAAGTCTAGTGGAGCAAGATCAGGTGAATAAGGCAGGATGCTCGATCAAATTAATGCCACAATGGCAGCCATGGCAGTGACAGACTTGTGAACAGGAGCATTGTCCTGATGGAACAACACACCTTTAACTAGTGAGCTCTCCGCGGCGCGTAAGTTTAATATTTTCCCGTAACTGTGTCAGAAGTGAAGTATAGCATGAGCTCGTTTGTTTGTCTCTATCAGCATAATACCTTTTGCATCCCAGAAACCCGAGGCTCACAACATATCAATTAGTCCTCGTATCTTTCCATGTTCTTGATGTTGATTTCCCATATGGAACTATGTACAGCTAGTTGTATTCTATGATAACTCTTCAATCTAAGGGGACGACCATTTGATTGATTCTGAGTGGGGGGCTGGCACTTTTTGGAAATAAATATTCTGACTTAGAAAATGTTGAAAATAAATAAACTGATAATCCAGGTAGCAGTACATTAAATTCTGGCTCACAATTTCTTAGAACTTATCTGCTCGCTTCGCTCGCCAAACACTGAAACAATTTTAAGGTTGCTTTGCTAGCGACACAACGAAAAAAAATTCAGTCCGCCCCGCTCGCATTTCTATGATATTAGATATCAAGTGTTATTTATACAAATATCTAAGTCTTTAACATTATATTACATGAACAATCCAATTTCATTATCTAGAATAAAAACTAAAGTGTATATTCGTTTAAACAAAAATGCTAAGTTTCAAGCCTTATAGGAATAATACATTACACACTGACAACTTGTTTTTGTACTAAACTTAAAACAAAAACCTTCTTGGGCATATACCCCTTTTACAATAAGCAGGCTCCAATATATGTACATGTATATCATTCATACATGTTAATAGATTAGTGTAGTGCCCAGAAAGTCTTGCACTCTGTATACATGGCACATATTAGGGTATTAAACAGATACGAAAATTTTATACACGTATCTACTTTCAAATGGTGTACATCTTATCGAAAAATGTAAGATAAAGTTGACAAAATGCAATTTATATATACAATTACCGGTTTCTGAAGTGAGATGCACAGCGGACTGCAATTCACATTAAAAGATAAAAACAGCTAGTCTCCCCTCTCCCCCACGAATAGTGATGGACCATGCCTGCTTTCAAATGTTTTCTGATACTGAAGACCCATAGGATGTGAGAAAATGTAAACCATCTGAACCAAGTAATAAAATTAATAACTTTTCACTTGTAATTTAAAATTGATATACGATTTTAAGCTAGACAGTGACATATATGTACCTGGATGATTCCAGGAAAAATGATACAGAATTGGGCCGAATTCAAATGTACTGAAGAAGAACAAATGGCGAATATAACGTAGCAACTGTTGTACATGTTACTACAGTCTGAAGTAGGCGCCGAGAACAAAATGTTAGCATGGGTTACAGCTATTCATGTGTTGTCCTTAATTTTTCTATTTTTTTATTTGCTCAGTTTGTTTGTTTGTTGGTTGGTTGGTCCTTTTGATATGAGGATAAATTGTATTTCTCGCTATTCTTTGAAAACAGAATGTTACTAACAATTTGAAAACAGAATGTTAATTACAATTTCTTCAGTTCTATTTTTGGCTAACGATACATTAACTGCCATCAAGGACTGAAAGGTAAATCTTATTTATCAAATAGAGCGATTTGCTATCTTACAGTCCTCTTTAATAATTTTAACGACAGTTGTTAAGTTCTATACGACATTTGTTCTTCTTCATTACATTTAAATTCGACCCAGTTCTGTCACATTTTCCCTGGAATCGTCCAGGAAAGTGTGTATCATTGACTAGTTTAATTGGTATAATATAATTCTAAATTACAAGAAAAAAGTAATTAATTATCATACTGAGTTCAGATATCCTTTTGGCCGTCAGTATCAGAAATCATTTAAAAGAAATCATGATCCATCACCATTCGTGGGGGAGAAGGGGGGGGGGGGGGGCTTGTTGTTTTTATCATATTGAATTAGTCTTGATCTCAGTATTGTCGGGGAGAAACAGAAAATAGAGCAATAAAAGCTTTTTATGCAACATGTAAATAAGGTTCATTTTGTATACATCATTTAAAACTGAAAGAAGGGAAAGGGAAAGACACTCCGAAATAAAAAAAGAGAATCGGACTCTGTCAATTTACACGATATTGAGGACCTCTATTTACTCCAGGCTTTATCTAAATCTGACATGTAAAATAAATCTTTCGTTCACAATGAAAAAAAATGAAATTTTTGACTAATCTAGCTTTAAAAGAAAAGCAAAACAAGAAATAAAACGTGAAATATGAAAGTCATATCTTTCATAATTCGAAAGTTATATTCTGCCGAGGGTTAAGGTTTCTTTTAGACTACAGTGTAAGTCAAACTCCAATGTCAAGTTCACAAGGATTTTTTTGTACATGTATACCAATGGAAAGGTAGAATGAAAAGTTAACGAAAGATCTTGTGACATAAAATTCGTAAGCAAATCTTGGGAAATGGCTTTTATGGACCTTTCATATGGGAGAACAACAACAAAGTGGAAAGAAATATACAAAAAAGATTAAAAGAATTAAATCTTCGGAAACGACAGGCGGGGCGGACGAATAGATAGACGGACGGACATGTTCATATCTTACATAATTCAAACGTTATATTCTGCCGAGGGTTAAGGTTTCTTTTAGACTAAGTCAAACTCCAATGTCAAGTTCACAAGGACTTTTTTGTACATGTATACTAATGGAAAGGTACAATGAAAAAGGAATTGGAAAAAAAACCCTATCATTCACTACTCAAAACTTATGCCCAAAGACGGAGTCTATGATATTGACAAACTGACGGAAAAATAGCAGACGAATAACATTTATTAACATCTAATTAGGAATACACTCTGTACTGTAACATGTATTTACGTTAACAACTTTGGCGTTTTGATTTTTGAGGATCATTGAAATATTCTATTCCAAAGCACATGTGAATCGGTTCTTAAGTTAACGAAAGATCAGATTTCTTGTGACACAAAATTCGTAAGCAAATCTTGGGAAATGGCTTTTACGTACATTTCATATGGGAGAACAACAACAAAGTGGAAAGAAATATACAAAAAAGATTAAAAGAATTAAATCTTCGGAAACGACAGGCGGGGCGGACGAATAGATAGACGGACGGACATGTTCATCACTATATACCCCGCAATTTTTTGGCGGGGGTATAAACATGTCTACACAATTCCTTTTTTATGAGAAATAAGGGGACGTTTTCAATTATGTCCTCAGCATATTAGAGTCGACGCAAACCCCTCTTCCTCTCCTTATTAAAACTCAAAAATTGCTGAATTTTTTTTTACGTTTGTTAAAGAATTTGCTTTACAATTCAAATACATATTAAGCAATTTGGTCTATCACGAATTCAATTTCATCCTTGATTTAAATCACTATTATATAAGATATCAATAAGGATTCAGTACGGCCTAATCCAGGGGACTATCAGCCTCTTTTCCTCTTTTGTCCTTATTTCTGGAGAGTATTGACCGAGAGGACGTTGACTTGAGCTACTTGACATACCTACACGAACTAACTCGTCCCTACCTCCCCAGATACAACCACAAAGCTTTACGTGGGGGTAGTTTTATACGCACCAACCTTATTCCCGGCTTCAAAGATGAAAATAACGCTAAGATATTTGGAGTTAGAATTAAACACGATTATAAACTTTTTCCTAAGATCTAATAATTCTTTAAAGTTATTTGTTTATGATATTGTATATGTACATATTGTCACCTTTCAGCAAATGAAGAAAGGGGTTAGAGCTGATAACAGCAATGACACTTATTCTCACACGTTATCTCCACAGGTTTATGCTTGTCATTCTTTGGACTTAGGTACATGGTAATATTTGCCCTATGTAAGTTATCCCACATAAAGCAAAGCAAATGTTATTAAACTCCTTCAAATTCAATAGCAGATACATTTGCAGCATGGACCAGACATGCATGTTTCGGGTACTTACATTTTATAAACCCTCGTCAGTGATCCTCAAAGAGTGTGAAAATTAATATGTTCAAAAATGTACCGAACGACTTACATGTAGTAGAGTGAATGGGATATGATGCTACAGGACCCACGTACGTACGTACGTCTCAAGCAAAGTACGAGGGGAGGGGGACAGAATTTTTGTATCAAGAACTATAAATGCCCCCAACTCCTCCATCCGGTTTTATTTACTTTTTTCTATTTGTTTACTTATTTCTTTCTATTTATGTTTCTAGCTTCTTTCTTTTACATATTTTCTTTTACTTTCCTCTTTTATTTGGATTTTTTTTAATTGCTCCTTTAATTTTCTTTCAATTTCCACTTGAGAGCATTGTTTGCATTTCACTCATTCTTTAATATTCCATTTCGGACTGGATTTAATTGCAAGGCAAATGATGAAAAACTTAAAAATGCACTGTAACCAGCTCTCCTTAAGTCACATCGAAAATATTTAAGTTTGGGTGAAATATAAACTAAAAAAACATAAATGAGTTTATAAAAAACCTAATAGAT
Organism: Pinctada fucata; assembly: GCA_028142955.1. NCBI lineage: Eukaryota > Metazoa > Mollusca > Bivalvia > Pterioida > Pteriidae > Pinctada > Pinctada fucata. Next base: position 19,596,237 of record AP027106.1, read on the forward strand.
AATGAATATGAATTCTTCTTTATAATATTTTTAATTAATTCATTGATTTGTTTTCATTAATTAAATTATCTCTTATATTCGATGTCATGTCAATTTTTAATGAAATAAGAAAACCTGATAAAAAACAACTAATAAATGAAAAATAATATGAATTTATAATACATCCAATAAAGACAATGAAATAGTAATTATAAAGTAGGTCAAAGAAACCCCTTCTCAACACTTAAACCTTTTTACAGATATGTCAGTAACCTATAATTTACACAATGATGGTACAAAATCTCCATCCATGAATTGAGGACAATATTGATAACTATGGTAATAGAGGAGGAGCGTGTCTAAAATAAGTCATTTCCGACCGATTTGAAAATAAATCAGCTTTCGGGCCTCAAAGTTCTTTAAATAACAATAATTATAAAGTCAACAACACTCGAGGACGTTGAACTCTCATTAGGAACGAACAGATCACTGACAATCGTGTAAAAAAGCTTATGTGATCTGTTTTATGTTTTTGCCGCTGAAATTTTGAAGCTGAAATTGTGTTATGCGAATACTAAAGAAATCTTGAGGCAGAATTATTCCGTAATACTATAAAGACATCAATATTAGTGCCTGAGTGGATTTGGTATAAGGGATTGGCGAAATAAAATTAAATCATGGGCAACTACTACATATATATCAACTAATTTGAATAAAAAAAGGCTTTATGAAATGGGAGGGGGTTGAGGGTTAGGCAAGTATAATATGATATTCTGGAAGGCAGCACTGCGGTTTTTGTCGGAGAAAACGACAAAAATGAATTTATGCATTAGGTACAATGAAAAAGAAACTTGAAAAAGCCTTATCACTCACTACTCAAAACTTATCACCGAAGATGTAGTCTATGATATTGACAAACTGACGGAATGATAGCAGACGAGTTGACAAATCTTACGTTTCCTCGCTAGAAATATCTATATGCATTAGGAATACACTCCTTTACCCTTTTTGTACGTGTATTAATTGGCGTTTGATTTTTTAGAATCATTGAAATATTCTAAAAGCTAAGTGAAAGTGAATCAATTCTTAAAGTAACGAAAGATCAGATTTCTTGTGACACAAAATTCATAAGGAAATCTTAGGAAATGGCTTTTACGTGGACAAAGTGGAACGAAATATACAGAAAAGAATCAAATGTTCGGAAACCACAGGTGGGATGGACGGACGGATGGAGATGTGTATCACTATATACCCCTCCATTTTTAATTTTTGGAAGGGGGGATGTAAAAATGTTTACACAATTGCTTTTTTTATGGGAAATAAGGGGACTTTGAAGACATCCATATTAGACTATGAGTATTAAGGTAGAGCATCCCTCAGGTCAGAATTCTGGAAACTTTATGCCTGGATACCCTATTTTTTCTCTTCAGGGTATTGTTCAGATTATCAAACTAATATGGTTTTGGGAAAAGAAACTTTTATAGTTACATTCCATCACCCCTAAAACGGGATTTTCTTACTTTTCCCATACGGTCCAATGTTAAAGTTCAAACGGCTACACTCTCGGTATAATCAAGAAACCAAGAGTTATATTTTGTTTGTATATCAGGTTTAACATAAGATTTGAATATATGGAAATAAAAATATTGTAAAAGTTGTTATTTAGGAAATATGAGCATCTGAGACCTGAGGGATGCTTTACCGTAACGGCTAGACCTGAGTGGAGTTGGTATAAAGGATTTGCAAATTTAAATAAAACCATGGGCAACTACTACATATATATAAACTAATTCAATAAAGGCTTTCTAAATACACTTATGAAAATGGCATGGTGGTTGAGGGTTAGGCAAGTATAATATGATATTCTGGAATGCAGCACTGCGGTTTTTGTCGGACAAAATGACAACAATGAAATTTTTTCAGCAAAAATCAGACAATATTTGCTTTGTCAATTTTATGTATCGATGTGTATGCATTTATGAGTATTGTCTGGACTCAGTGAAGTAATTTTTAGTATTTTAGAGAGAGCCAAATATTTCAAAGAAATCAGTCTTAAAATTATCTTACTTGCACTGTATTTATTAAAAAAAAAACACAAATCACCATACAATCGACGCTTTATAGCTGGAAGTCAAATTCCTCCACTAAATCTGTATCGATCTTTTTATTTGGAAGGGCTGTGCGCACTTTATCCGGATAACGACACCATTTGCTAATAGCAGATGGCCGTCCAAAGTTGGCACTGGATGCACATTGGACTCATGCCTTTTATGTGTTGTCATTAATGTTTGATGTTTCTGTACGTCAGTTTTGATTATCTTGTATAATATTCTAGTGAATATTGTCGTGTCTTTTTTAAGGTTTTTAGTTTTGACTGATGTCATTTACGTATCACTTTCTTGTGGGTTTGTTTCGCTGGGCGAGTGCAGGATGGTCATGCTGGAGATCATCCCATTTCCATTTACTCTATAGTTCTTTCAGAAATCAAAACCGGTCTTTAAAAATAAATGTGAAACAATTTACTCTAGAAGCGGTATCAACCAAATGTGGATATTAAAAAATTAAAACAAATTTTTGAGAGGGAAAATTCTGATTCTAATAATAGATTCACAGAAGATGATGTAATCAAAACATTGAGCTTTCTGATCGATAACATATTTGTGGTGTTCGGAGGAATGGTCTTTCAGCAAATTGTGGGACTTCCAATGAGATCCATCTGCGCTCACTTCTTGTTGATATAGTTCTATACTCACATGAGACCTGGTTTATTCAGTCTTTGCTCTTTTATGAAAATAATACGGAGGTGTTCCAACTCCTTTCCTTCCTGAAGAAAATCTCAAACAAGTTTCAATGCACCAGACACGTGTATCGGATAGTAAATCCCTAATCAAGTAATACCTCCAGCCAAAGTGATTTTTAAACACAGTCCAAATTCACTTCAGCAGCGTCCTCCAGTTCGATTTTTTGAATTCCAACCTCTTTATTTTGCAAAGAGTGTATGGCCCAAAACCTCCTGTAGGCTTTATTCAGGAGCATAGTTAAGTAAAATCTGTGTCCAAAATACTATTGGATGGATAGTGCTAGGATATTTTAAAACCTCCTTTAATATTTTGATATGTTTTGGATGAAATGACGAGTTTCCGAAATAGCAAAATAATAAATGATGTCAAATTAATAAAGGACCAAAACAAAGCTTCTTTTAGGCTACAGAGCTGGAAAGAATAAATTATCACACCCTAAACATCCAGTCATGGGAAATGTTTTACTGCTCCACACTGCAGAATGAAGTAAGTGCTGATAATAATAATACGGAAATTTTACAACTCTTTACCTCCCTGGAGCATTTCAATGCACCAGACACGTGTTTCGGATGGTAAATCCCCATCAAGTGATACCTCCAGCCGAAGTGATTTTAGACACAGCTCAACTTCACTTCATCAGCGTCCTCTAGTTTGATTTTTTAATTAAACCTCTATATTTTGTAAAGTGTGTGCGGCCTCAAACCTGCTGTTAGGCCGATTCATTGGCATAGATGAGTAAAATCTAAGTCCAAAATAGCATCGGCGGGAGATCCAAAAACAAAAAGCACCTACCATTCAAATTCAGTTTTACCTATACACAGTGTAGGAAAGCAATTGTTTCCATTCCGGATTTAGATGATTTCCAAAGCGAAACACCAAAGTGTGTAAAGGATACCAGTATCAAATATGAATATGTATTCATTATTTATATCTTCCTTCTGAATGATAAACACATGACTTGAATGTCTCTATTTCAAACTTGTTTATTTTCCTGTAAGGAAGCTGAATTGACCATTAAATAATTGAATCACAACGTTAGGTATAAAATTCGTCTCACATTTTGCAATTTTGAGTTACTATGATTGTCCTTACCTGCAAGTTGTTGATAAATAAACGAGTTCGGGTCACAGTGCATTTCGTAAATACATCATGTATAGCTTTTAACGACTGAAATTAGGAATCAAATTAATTTTCATGAATTTGTCCAAATGTGTCCTGTGATCTTTAAAAGGCAAAAGCACTGTGCGATTTTAGGCAAAATGACTTTTTTGTGATTTCATAAATAGTCAAATTCGGACAAAAACATTTCTCGCAAAGTATGTGCTTTTGACTTTAAAGGTAGTACAGTATCATATGACTTCGTTATATTAGTGAATACTTATATATTTCATGTTAATTTCATGTTACAAACATGTACTAAGAGGGTCATCTTATCCAATATCGAAAAGTTAGACTGATTTCAACTTCTCGACGTCGTCTTAGCTAGATTTTAGTCCTGATTAAAGACAATCTGATTTTATTTGTGATATTAAAAGGTGCTGACAGTCGAAACCTCTCAAGGAATTGTGTAAAAATGATGAAATTCACCTTAACAGTATAACAGAGGCATCATTGTATATGTGTGTCTCGCTTCAATAATTGTCCAAATCCAGAATGGAAACAGTGGCGTTCCTACAATGTGATACAGATTTATCGATGACATGTCAATAAATAAACCATATTTTGGGGATTACCTTCTTAGTCTCGTTCGTTTATGTGTAAACTTTTGTGTTTGTTGTTCCTATATTGTGTTTTGGTGTTCCTTGTCCCTTTTGCGTCTCTTGTTGTGTGTGTCAGCTCTATGTTTTTGCATGGGGTGTTTTGCTGTAGGTGCTGCCACAGAGTGTTGTTGGAGATATCCCTCCTTTCTTCGAGCAATGAGCATAAATGTGCCTTCACAATATTAACATGATTCAACTGTCGTTGCATAATTCTATCTTGAAATTGATTATTTGATTATTGATTGATTTTTTTTAATATTTTTACTCTCTCGTAAATACTTAAATTTTTACTCTCCCGTAAATACTAATATTTTTACTCTCTTTTAAATACTAATATAAAATTGCGTGTTCGCTATGCCAGAGCAAGTACCAAATATACAGATCTTTTTTCTGAGAGCTAGGCGTCTTTCAAATAAGCTTCTCAGTCAGGGATATGTTTGTGACCGACTAACATCGTCACTGAGGAAGTTCTACGGTCGATATGGGGAACTCGTCATACACTATGATGTCCCACTATCCAGAATGGTGGATGATATTCTGTCATAGACCATTTGAACCATCCAACCAAAGATTGTACTCTATATCTTCCAAAATGAAAGTAACCGGATGTGACAGTTCTACCGAATTGAAGCGACGGGTGTTGCATGCAAGCAGGAGATGCTTACTCTTCCTGGGCACCTGGTCTCACTCTCATATCGGGAGTTCGCTTCTTTTCATATGGTGGAGGTTTTTGTTTTTGTTTGCTTTGGTTCCTGTTTTATCCTGATTTTGAATGCCTTCGGTTTATGATTTTCTGAATTATAGATTTTGTGCCGTGTATAGGGATATGGTCATTATCCATATTTGTCATCCTATATGTGTAGTAATTGACGTTCTTGGATGTAAATCTAAGATGAATCGCACAATCTGCTTTTTTTCTACTGCTTGTATCTCTTGGTTTGCTTTCTATCCAGCTACTGATATATATCGGTTGGATCAAGGTACAATGTCGTACACAGATTTTGGTTACTGTTACATCTAACAAGTCAAAATTTCTAGTATTTCTATATACCGAAGATATTTTTCTTTTAATTGACCTTGCTTACTCTTATTAGAATATGGTCAAACTTCATAGAAACGATTAATACCAGGTAGCACTAATGGCTATATATAATCTGATCAATGTGACGATATAATACCTAAAGTGCATTAGTCTAAAGTACATATCCTGAAACAGGAAGCTGTTTTAGAAATGATCAGTGCTCGCTTACGGAATTCTTATAGCAGATATAATTACATATGTATATAATTCAGTGATGGATTCGATGGGGGACGTAGATGGCACGAACCCTTTTAAGATTCTCTATAAAGGGGAAACTGTAACTTTTTCTATCCTGAAATTACCTCTAAAAATCTTCCTTTTTTTAGATCTCCTATCAATCTTTGAAATTCTACCTCTATTTAAAAGGATGTTATTTTCGGCACCTTATTAAGTCCCAAAGTACAATTTCGATGTCCAAAATCGTTTTTGACAACAATTTAATTCTTAACGGAAAGGGAGGAGAAGGAGGACTAAATGTTTTTTACCTGAAGTGATATTGCATCCGGGTGGGCTCTTGAAAAATATTGTTTCTGAATCATGCAACTGCTGTTAAAAAAAGAGACTGACCCGAAAGCCCCACCCCACCCCAATCCCTAAAATAAATTCCGGCTGGCAAAAGTTTTCTTGCCTCCTATAGAGATCACATGGTTGCACACTAATTTTAAGAGAAAGAAATCCTGGATACACACCTTTCAATATTGAAAATCGACGACAGAAAATATGTACTGTAGTTATTGACAAAAATAAAGTAATATGAAATTAATACATGTATATAATAACATACAATGTTTTACATTATCATGTGTTAAGTATTCTGAGCTATATGTACTTCTCTGTTGCTTGCATTGTCGCTACTCATAGTACTTTTTGTTTCTACACAGTACTATTATATGCTCAGATGACTGCTTTTTGGAAGTAAAGCTTGAACTCCTATTTTTCTTTGTCACTAATTTACAGACGGATTCTAAAACTATCGGTATGACTTTGCACTAGTATTACCATCATGCATAAAATGCTCCTTTTTATTTAGTAACATATAGAAACAATTATAGATAATATCAATGGCGACACCTAAGGGGATTTATTATCCGAAACACGAGTCTTGTGCATTAAAATTGGTTAAGGTTTTCTTCAAGAAGGTAAAGAGTTAAAACACTTCCGCATTTATTTAGTATTATTATAAACACTTATTTCCTCTTGCAGTGTTGAACAATTAAGCTTGTTCCCCGTGACTTGATGTATTAAGGGTAAAAATTATTTCTTTCCAGATCTGTCACCGGAGAGAAGCTTTGTTTTGATCCTTTATTAATTTGACACTATTTATTTTTTCGCTATTTCGGAAACTTGTCATCTCATCAAAAAATATCAAAATTAAAGGAAGTTAACACCCTAGCACCATCCCTTCAATGCTATTTTGGACATAAATTTAATTATGCTACTGAATCGACCCTACGGGAAAGAAGCCGCGCACTCTTTGCGAAGTGCGTAATCTGAAATTCAACGAATAAAACTAGATGGCGCTACTGAAACACATTTGGCTATGTCTGACAATCACATTGGCAAATTAAATACCACTGATGAGGATTTACTGACCGAAACACGTGTCTGGTGCATTAACATTAGTTTGAAATTTTCTTCAAAGAAGGTATAGAGTTGGAACACTTCTGTATTATGATTAACTAATACATTTCAATGTTCAGATGAGTGCTTTTTGGAAGTAAAGCTTGAACTCCTAGACGGAGTCTATCACTATCGATATGTCTTTGCAATGGCATAGCCACCATGCCATGTTCTTTTAATATGCTGGTATTTAATCAGTTATATATAGAAACAATGGATACGATCAGTAGCGACGTCTAATTACACGTACGACGAGAGAAACCGTCACAATGCAATGAATAAAGTACATCTATCTCCGAATATCGCAGAATATGTAAAAGAAAGGAGGGGATCTCCAACAACACTAGGTTGCAGCACCATGATCATGTAAGATAAGATATAAGTGTGTATGAATTGTTATTTACCACTAAAATGTGTTGAAGAAAGGAGATTTAATGATTTTGCCCATAGTAATGTCTCCTATTTAACCTGTCCTTTTTCTTTCTATTTTTGTTATTGTTCGTTTTTATTTAAATGTCTGCAAAGTTTAATATCATCGAATCATCACTTTGCAGGGAACTTGACTTTATTAGTCTCTGTTTTTAGCTCACCTGAGCCATAGGCTCAAAGTGAGCTATTGTCATAGCGTGGCGTCCGTCGTCCGTCGTCGTCCGTCGTCGTCCGTCGTCGTCCGCCGTAAACTTTTCAACATTTTCGACTTCTTCTCCAGAACCACTGAAAAGATTTTCATGAAACTTGGTAGGAATGAAGTACTCATGGTCCCCTACAAGTGTTGTTGTTTTTCGTCCGGATCCATCAACAGGTGGCGCCACCAGAGGCAAAAGTAGGTCACAGGGGGTACCCTCCTTTGACAAACTTCTTCTTCAGAACGGAGGCACGTATCGACAAACCGAAAGCATCAGGATGAACTAGAGAGATGTCTTAAGAAGTGTTGTTATTTTTGGTTCCACTCGGAAGTCAAATTTTTGACGCGTTTTTGACGTCTTTTCGGACTTCGTCAGAAATGCACATTTTTGCACTATTTCTTTAAATAACTCAATAAGTGTATGATTTTACACATTCATTTACTGCATATTTATCATATTTAAGTTACTAAATGCTTTGATAAGTATTTTATTCTAAAATTTAGATTTTTTGATTTTTTATTAATTTTTTTCTTATGTGAAAAGGAAGGGGGGGGGGTGATTTTCATACACATTCAACTTCTTCTCCAGAACCACTGAAAAGATTTTCATGAAACTTGATAGGAATGAAGTACTCATGGTCCCCTACAAGTGATGTTGTTTTTCGTCCAGATCCATCAACAGGTGGCGCCACCAGAGGCAAAAGTAGGTCACAGGGGGTACCCTCCTTTGACAAACTTCTTCTTCAGAACGAAAGCACGTATCGACAAACTGAAAGCATCAGAATGATCTAGAGAGATGTCTTAAGAAGTGTTGTTGTTTTTGGTTCCACTCGGAAGTCAAATTTTTGACGCGTTTTTGACGTCTTTTCGGACTCTGTCGGAAATGCACATTTTTGCACTATTTCTTTAAATAACTCAATATGTGTATGGTTTTACACATTCATTTACTACAAATTCATCACATTTAAGTTACTTAATGCTTTGATATGTATTTCATACTGAAATTTTAATTTTTTGATTTTTTATGAATTATTTTCTTATGTGAAAAGGAAAGGGGGGGTGATTTTCATACATATTCAACTTCTTCTCCAGAACTGCTGAACAGATTTTTATGAGTATTTTTTCAATCATGAATAGATATGTTTACTGTGAACATGGACCCAAGGCTTGTGGGTTCAAGTCCCGGCACGAGCACTCCTCAAATTTTTTTCTTCATTTTTTCCCATTTTGTCAGCTTATTATGCACTTTTAGATAATCTGAATACCTTCAATTCCATTTTTACTTAAAGAAATTTTTCTTCCCTTTATTAGCTCACCTGAGCCATAGGCTCAAAGTGAGCTATTGTCATAGCGTGGCGTCCGTCGTCCGTCGTCGTCCGTCGTCGTCCGTCGTAAACTTTTCAACATTTTCGACTTCTTCTCCAGAACCACTGAAAAGATTTTCATGAAACTTGGTAGGAATGAAGTACTCATGGTCCCCTACAAGTGTTGTTGTTTTTCGTCCGGATCCATCAACAGGTGGCGCCACCAGAGGCAAAAGTAGGTCACAGGGGGTACCCTCCTTTGACAAACTTCTTCTTCAGAACGGAGGCACGTGTCGACAAACCGAAAGCATCAGGATGAACTAGAGAGATGTCTTAAGAAGTGTTGTTATTTTTGGTTCCACTCGGAAGTCCAATTTTTGACGCGTTTTTGACGTCTTTTCGGACTTCGTCAGAAATGCACATTTTTGCACTATTTCTTTAAATAACTCAATAAGTGTATGATTTTACACATTCATTTACTGCATATTTATCATATTTAAGTTACTAAATGCTTTGATAAGTATTTTATTCTAAAATTTAGATTTTTTGATTTTTTATTAATTTTTTTCTTATGTGAAAAGGAAGGGGGGGGGGGTGATTTTCATACACATTCAACTTCTTCTCCAGAACCACTGAAAAGATTTTCATGAAACTTGATAGGAATGAAGTACTCATGGTCCCCTACAAGTGATGTTGTTTTTCGTCCAGATCCATCAACAGGTGGCGCCACCAGAGGCAAAAGTAGGTCACAGGGGGTACCCTCCTTTGACAAACTTCTTCTTCAGAACGAAAGCACGTATCGACAAACTGAAAGCATCAGAATGATCTAGAGAGATGTCTTAAGAAGTGTTGTTGTTTTTGGTTCCACTCGGAAGTCAAATTTTTGACGCGTTTTTGACGTCTTTTCGGACTCTGTCGGAAATGCACATTTTTGCACTATTTCTTTAAATAACTCAATATGTGTATGGTTTTACACATTCATTTACTACAAATTCATCACATTTAAGTTACTTAATGCTTTGATATGTATTTCATACTGAAATTTTAATTTTTTGATTTTTTATGAATTATTTTCTTATGTGAAAAGGAAAGGGGGGTGATTTTCATACATATTCAACTTCTTCTCCAGAACTGCTGAACAGATTTTTATGAGTATTTTTTCAATCATGAATAGATATGTTTACTGTGAACATGGACCCAAGGCTTGTGGGTTCAAGTCCCGGCACGAGCACTCCTCAAATTTTTTTCTTCATTTTTTCCCATTTTGTCAGCTTATTATGCACTTTTAGATAATCTGAATACCTTCAATTCCATTTTTACTTAAAGAAATTTTTCTTCCCTTTATTAGCTCACCTGAGCCATAGGCTCAAAGTGAGCTATTGTCATAGCGTGGCGTCCGTCGTCCGTCGTCGTCCGTCGTCGTCCGTCGTAAACTTTTCAACATTTTCGACTTCTTCTCCAGAACCACTGAAAAGATTTTCATGAAACTTGGTAGGAATGAAGTACTCATGGTCCCCTACAAGTGTTGTTGTTTTTCGTCCGGATCCATCAACAGGTGGCGCCACCAGAGGCAAAAGTAGGTCACAGGGGGTACCCTCCTTTGACAAACTTCTTCTTCAGAACGGAGGCACGTGTCGACAAACCGAAAGCATCAGGATGAACTAGAGAGATGTCTTAAGAAGTGTTGTTATTTTTGGTTCCACTCGGAAGTCAAATTTTTGACGCGTTTTTGACGTCTTTTCGGACTTCGTCAGAAATGCACATTTTTGCACTATTTCTTTAAATAACTCAATAAGTGTATGATTTTACACATTCATTTACTGCATATTTATCATATTTAAGTTACTAAATGCTTTGATAAGTATTTTATTCTAAAATTTAGATTTTTTGATTTTTTATTAATTTTTTTCTTATGTGAAAAGGAAGGGGGGGGTGATTTTCATACACATTCAACTTCTTCTCCAGAACCACTGAAAAGATTTTCATGAAACTTGATAGGAATGAAGTACTCATGGTCCCCTACAAGTGATGTTGTTTTTCGTCCAGATCCATCAACAGGTGGCGCCACCAGAGGCAAAAGTAGGTCACAGGGGGTACCCTCCTTTGACAAACTTCTTCTTCAGAACGAAAGCACGTATCGACAAACTGAAAGCATCAGAATGATCTAGAGAGATGTCTTAAGAAGTGTTGTTGTTTTTGGTTCCACTCGGAAGTCAAATTTTTGACGCGTTTTTGACGTCTTTTCGGACTCTGTCGGAAATGCACATTTTTGCACTATTTCTTTAAATAACTCAATATGTGTATGGTTTTACACATTCATTTACTACAAATTCATCACATTTAAGTTACTTAATGCTTTGATATGTATTTCATACTGAAATTTTAATTTTTTGATTTTTTATGAATTATTTTCTTATGTGAAAAGGAAAGGGGGGGTGATTTTCATACATATTCAACTTCTTCTCCAGAACTGCTGAACAGATTTTTATGAGTATTTTTTCAATCATGAATAGATATGTTTACTGTGAACATGGACCCAAGGCTTGTGGGTTCAAGTCCCGGCACGAGCACTCCTCAAATTTTTTTCTTCATTTTTTCCCATTTTGTCAGCTTATTATGCACTTTTAGATAATCTGAATACCTTCAATTCCATTTTTACTTAAAGAAATTTTTCTTCCCTTTATTAGCTCACCTGAGCCATAGGCTCAAAGTGAGCTATTGTCATAGCGTGGCGTCCGTCGTCCGTCGTCGTCCGTCGTCGTCCGTCGTAAACTTTTCAACATTTTCGACTTCTTCTCCAGAACCACTGAAAAGATTTTCATGAAACTTGGTAGGAATGAAGTACTCATGGTCCCCTACAAGTGTTGTTGTTTTTCGTCCGGATCCATCAACAGGTGGCGCCACCAGAGGCAAAAGTAGGTCACAGGGGGTACCCTCCTTTGACAAACTTCTTCTTCAGAACGGAGGCACGTGTCGACAAACCGAAAGCATCAGGATGAACTAGAGAGATGTCTTAAGAAGTGTTGTTATTTTTGGTTCCACTCGGAAGTCAAATTTTTGACGCGTTTTTGACGTCTTTTCGGACTTCGTCAGAAATGCACATTTTTGCACTATTTCTTTAAATAACTCAATAAGTGTATGATTTTACACATTCATTTACTGCATATTTATCATATTTAAGTTACTTAATGCTTTGATAAGTATTTTATTCTAAAATTTAGATTTTTTGATTTTTTATTAATTTTTTTCTTATGTGAAAAGGAAGGGGGGGGGGGTGATTTTCATACATATTCAACATTTAAGTTACTTAATGCTTTGATATGTATTTCATACTGAAATTTTAATTTTTTGATTTTTTATGAATTATTTTCTTTTGTGAAAAGGAAAGGGGGGGTGATTTTCATACATATTCAACTTCTTCTCCAGGACTGCTGAACAGATTTTTATGAGTATTTTTTCAATCATGAATAGATATGTTTACTGTGAACATGGACCCAAGGCTTGTGGGTTCAAGTCCCGGCACGAGCACTCCTCAAATTTTTTTCTTCATTTTTTCCCATTTTGTCAGCTTATTATGCACTTTTAGATAATCTGAATACCTTAAATTCCATTTTTTACTTAAAGAAATTTTTCTTCCCTTTATTAGCTCACCTGAGCCATAGGCTCAAAGTGAGCTATTGTCATAGCGTGGCGTCCGTCGTCCGTCGTCGTCCGTCGTCGTCCGTCGTCGTCCGTCGTAAACTTTTCAACATTTTCGACTTCTTCTCCAGAACCACCGAAAAGATTTTCATGAAACTTGGTAGGAATGAAGTACTCATGGTCCCCTACAAGTGTTGTTGTTTTTCGTCCGGATCCATCAACAGGTGGCGCCACCAGAGGCAAAAGTAGGTCACAGGGGGTACCCTCCTTTGACAAACTTCTTCTTCAGAACGGAGGCACTTATCGACAAACTGAAAGCATCAGGATGAACTAGAGAGATGTCTTAAGAAGTGTTGTTATTTTTGGTTCCACTCGGAAGTCAAATTTTTGACGCGTTTTTGACGTCTTTTCGGACTTCGTCAGAAATGCACATTTTTGCACTATTTCTTTAAATAACTCAATAAGTGTATGATTTTACACATTCATTTACTGCATATTTATCATATTTAAGTTACTAAATGCTTTGATAAGTATTTTATTCTAAAATTTAGATTTTTTGATTTTTTATTAATTTTTTTCTTATGTGAAAAGGAAGGGGGGGGGTGATTTTCATACATATTCAACTTCTTCTCCAGAACCACTGAAAAGATTTTCATGAAACTTGGTAGGAATGAAGTACTCATGGTCCCCTACAAGTGATGTTGTTTTTCGTCCAGATCCATCAACAGGTGGCGCCACCAGAGGCAAAAGTAGGTCACAGGGGGTACCCTCCTTTGACAAACTTCTTCTTCAGAACGAAAGCACGTATCGACAAACTGAAAGCATCAGAATGATCTAGAGAGATGTCTTAAGAAGTGTTGTTGTTTTTGGTTCCACTCGGAAGTCAAATTTTTGACGCGTTTTTGACGTCTTTTCGGACTCTGTCGGAAATGCACATTTTTGCACTATTTCTTTAAATAACTCAATATGTGTATGGTTTTACACATTCATTTACTACAAATTCATCACATTTAAGTTACTTAATGCTTTGATATGTATTTCATACTGAAATTTTAATTTTTTGATTTTTTATGAATTATTTTCTTATGTGAAAAGGAAAGGGGGGGGGGGTGATTTTCATACATATTCAACTTCTTCTCCAGAACTGCTGAACAGATTTTTATGAGTATTTTTTCAATCATGAATAGATATGTTTACTGTGAACATGGACCCAAGGCTTGTGGGTTCAAGTCCCGGCACGAGCACTCCTCAAATTTTTTTCTTCATTTTTTCCCATTTTGTCAGCTTATTATGCACTTTTAGATAATCTGAATACCTTAAATTCCATTTTTTACTTAAAGAAATTTTTCTTCCCTTTATTAGCTCACCTGAGCCATAGGCTCAAAGTGAGCTATTGTCATAGCGTGGCGTCCGTCGTCCGTCGTCGTCCGTCGTCGTCCGTCGTAAACTTTTCAACATTTTCGACTTCTTCTCCAGAACCACTGAAAAGATTTTCATGAAACTTGGTAGGAATGAAGTACTCATGGTCCCCTACAAGTGTTGTTGTTTTTCGTCCGGATCCATCAACAGGTGGCGCCACCAGAGGCAAAAGTAGGTCACAGGGGGTACCCTCCTTTGACAAACTTCTTCTTCAGAACGGAGGCACGTATCGACAAACCGAAAGCATCAGGATGAACTAGAGAGATGTCTTAAGAAGTGTTGTTATTTTTGGTTCCACTCGGAAGTCAAATTTTTGACGCGTTTTTGACGTCTTTTCGGACTTCGTCAGAAATGCACATTTTTGCACTATTTCTTTAAATAACTCAATAAGTGTATGATTTTACACATTCATTTACTGCATATTTATCATATTTAAGTTACTAAATGCTTTGATAAGTATTTTATTCTAAAATTTAGATTTTTTGATTTTTTATTAATTTTTTTCTTATGTGAAAAGGAAGGGGGGGGGTGATTTTCATACATATTCAACATTTAAGTTACTTAATGCTTTGATATGTATTTCATACTGAAATTTTAATTTTTTGATTTTTTATGAATTATTTTCTTTTGTGAAAAGGAAAGGGGGGGGGGTGATTTTCATACATATTCAACTTCTTCTCCAGGACTGCTGAACAGATTTTTATGAGTATTTTTTCAATCATGAATAGATATGTTTACTGTGAACATGGACCCAAGGCTTGTGGGTTCAAGTCCCGGCACGAGCACTCCTCAAATTTTTTTCTTCATTTTTTCCCATTTTGTCAGCTTATTATGCACTTTTAGATAATCTGAATACCTTAAATTCCATTTTTTACTTAAAGAAATTTTTCTTCCCTTTATTAGCTCACCTGAGCCATAGGCTCAAAGTGAGCTATTGTCATAGCGTGGCGTCCGTCGTCCGTCGTCGTCCGTCGTCGTCCGTCGTAAACTTTTCAACATTTTCGACTTCTTCTCCAGAACCACTGAAAAGATTTTCATGAAACTTGGTAGGAATGAAGTACTCATGGTCCCCTACAAGTGTTGTTGTTTTTCGTCCGGATCCATCAACAGGTGGCGCCACCAGAGGCAAAAGTAGGTCACAGGGGGTACCCTCCTTTGACAAACTTCTTCTTCAGAACGGAGGCACGTATCGACAAACCGAAAGCATCAGGATGAACTAGAGAGATGTCTTAAGAAGTGTTGTTATTTTTGGTTCCACTCGGAAGTCAAATTTTTGACGCGTTTTTGACGTCTTTTCGGACTTCGTCAGAAATGCACATTTTTGCACTATTTCTTTAAATAACTCAATAAGTGTATGATTTTACACATTCATTTACTGCATATTTATCATATTTAAGTTACTTAATGCTTTGATAAGTATTTTATTCTAAAATTTAGATTTTTTGATTTTTTATTAATTTTTTTCTTATGTGAAAAGGAAGGGGGGGGGGTGATTTTCATACATATTCAACTTCTTCTCCAGAACCACTGAAAAGATTTTCATGAAACTTGGTAGGAATGAAGTACTCATGGTCCCCTACAAGTGATGTTGTTTTTCGTCCAGATCCATCAACAGGTGGCGCCACCAGAGGCAAAAGTAGGTCACAGGGGGTACCCTCCTTTGACAAACTTCTTCTTCAGAACGAAAGCACGTATCGACAAACTGAAAGCATCAGGATGAACTAGAGAGATGTCTTAAGAAGTGTTGTTATTTTTGGTTCCACTCGGAAGTCAAATTTTTGACGCGTTTTTGACGTCTTTTCGGACTCTGTCGGAAATGCACATTTTTGCACTATTTCTTTAAATAACTCAATATGTGTATGGTTTTACACATTCATTTACTACAAATTCATCACATTTAAGTTACTTAATGCTTTGATATGTATTTCATACTGAAATTTTAATTTTTTGATTTTTTATGAATTATTTTCTTATGTGAAAAGGAAAGGGGGGTGATTTTCATACATATTCAACTTCTTCTCCAGAACTGCTGAACAGATTTTTATGAGTATTTTTTCAATCATGAATAGATATGTTTACTGTGAACATGGACCCAAGGCTTGTGGGTTCAAGTCCCGGCACGAGCACTCCTCAAATTTTTTTCTTCATTTTTTCCCATTTTGTCAGCTTATTATGCACTTTTAGATAATCTGAATACCTTAAATTCCATTTTTTACTTAAAGAAATTTTTCTTCCCTTTATTAGCTCACCTGAGCCATAGGCTCAAAGTGAGCTATTGTCATAGCGTGGCGTCCGTCGTCCGTCGTCGTCCGTCGTCGTCCGTCGTAAACTTTTCAACATTTTCGACTTCTTCTCCAGAACCACTGAAAAGATTTTCATGAAACTTGGTAGGAATGAAGTACTCATGGTCCCCTACAAGTGTTGTTGTTTTTTGTCCGGATCCATCAACAGGTGGCGCCACCAGAGGCAAAAGTAGGTCACAGGGGGTACCCTCCTTTGACAAACTTCTTCTTCAGAACGGAGGCACGTGTCGACAAACCGAAAGCATCAGGATGAACTAGAGAGATGTCTTAAGAAGTGTTGTTATTTTTGGTTCCACTCGGAAGTCAAATTTTTGACGCGTTTTTGACGTCTTTTCGGACTTCGTCAGAAATGCACATTTTTGCACTATTTCTTTAAATAACTCAATAAGTGTATGATTTTACACATTCATTTACTGCATATTTATCATATTTAAGTTACTAAATGCTTTGATAAGTATTTTATTCTAAAATTTAGATTTTTTGATTTTTTATTAATTTTTTTCTTATGTGAAAAGGAAGGGGGGGGGGTGATTTTCATACATATTCAACATTTAAGTTACTTAATGCTTTGATATGTATTTCATACTGAAATTTTAATTTTTTGATTTTTTATGAATTATTTTCTTTTGTGAAAAGGAAAGGGGGGGGTGATTTTCATACATATTCAACTTCTTCTCCAGGACTGCTGAACAGATTTTTATGAGTATTTTTTCAATCATGAATAGATATGTTTACTGTGAACATGGACCCAAGGCTTGTGGGTTCAAGTCCCGGCACGAGCACTCCTCAAATTTTTTTCTTCATTTTTTCCCATTTTGTCAGCTTATTATGCACTTTTAGATAATCTGAATACCTTAAATTCCATTTTTTACTTAAAGAAATTTTTCTTCCCTTTATTAGCTCACCTGAGCCATAGGCTCAAAGTGAGCTATTGTCATAGCGTGGCGTCCGTCGTCCGTCGTCGTCCGTCGTCGTCCGTCGTCGTCCGTCGTAAACTTTTCAACATTTTCGACTTCTTCTCCAGAACCACCGAAAAGATTTTCATGAAACTTGGTAGGAATGAAGTACTCATGGTCCCCTACAAGTGTTGTTGTTTTTCGTCCGGATCCATCAACAGGTGGCGCCACCAGAGGCAAAAGTAGGTCACAGGGGGTACCCTCCTTTGACAAACTTCTTCTTCAGAACGGAGGCACGTATCGACAAACCGAAAGCATCAGGATGAACTAGAGAGATGTCTTAAGAAGTGTTGTTATTTTTGGTTCCACTCGGAAGTCAAATTTTTGACGCGTTTTTGACGTCTTTTCGGACTTCGTCAGAAATGCACATTTTTGCACTATTTCTTTAAATAACTCAATAAGTGTATGATTTTACACATTCATTTACTGCATATTTATCATATTTAAGTTACTAAATGCTTTGATAAGTATTTTATTCTAAAATTTAGATTTTTTGATTTTTTATTAATTTTTTTCTTATGTGAAAAGGAAGGGGGGGGGTGATTTTCATACATATTCAACTTCTTCTCCAGAACCACTGAAAAGATTTTCATGAAACTTGGTAGGAATGAAGTACTCATGGTCCCCTACAAGTGATGTTGTTTTTCGTCCAGATCCATCAACAGGTGGCGCCACCAGAGGCAAAAAGTAGGTCACAGGGGGTACCCTCCTTTGACAAACTTCTTCTTCAGAACGAAAGCACGTATCGACAAACTGAAAGCATCAGAATGATCTAGAGAGAAGTCTTAAGAAGTGTTGTTGTTTTTGGTTCCACTCGGAAGTCAAATTTTTGACGCGTTTTTGACGTCTTTTCGGACTCTGTCGGAAATGCACATTTTTGCACTATTTCTTTAAATAACTCAATATGTGTATGGTTTTACACATTCATTTACTACAAATTCATCACATTTAAGTTACTTAATGCTTTGATATGTATTTCATACTGAAATTTTAATTTTTTGATTTTTTATGAATTATTTTCTTATGTGAAAAGGAAAGGGGGGGTGATTTTCATACATATTCAACTTCTTCTCCAGAACTGCTGAACAGATTTTTATGAGTATTTTTTCAATCATGAATAGATATGTTTACTGTGAACATGGACCCAAGGCTTGTGGGTTCAAGTCCCGGCACGAGCACTCCTCAAATTTTTTTCTTCATTTTTTCCCATTTTGTCAGCTTATTATGCACTTTTAGATAATCTGAATACCTTAAATTCCATTTTTTACTTAAAGAAATTTTTCTTCCCTTTATTAGCTCACCTGAGCCATAGGCTCAAAGTGAGCTATTGTCATAGCGTGGCGTCCGTCGTCCGTCGTCGTCCGTCGTCGTCCGTCGTCGTCCGTCGTAAACTTTTCAACATTTTCGACTTCTTCTCCAGAACCACTGAAAAGATTTTCATGAAACTTGGTAGGAATGAAGTACTCATGGTCCCCTACAAGTGTTGTTGTTTTTTGTCCGGATCCATCAACAGGTGGCGCCACCAGAGGCAAAAGTAGGTCACAGGGGGTACCCTCCTTTGACAAACTTCTTCTTCAGAACGGAGGCACGTGTCGACAAACCGAAAGCATCAGGATGAACTAGAGAGATGTCTTAAGAAGTGTTGTTATTTTTGGTTCCACTCGGAAGTCAAATTTTTGACGCGTTTTTGACGTCTTTTCGGACTTCGTCAGAAATGCACATTTTTGCACTATTTCTTTAAATAACTCAATAAGTGTATGATTTTACACATTCATTTACTGCATATTTATCATATTTAAGTTACTAAATGCTTTGATAAGTATTTTATTCTAAAATTTAGATTTTTTGATTTTTTATTAATTTTTTTCTTATGTGAAAAGGAAGGGGGGGGGTGATTTTCATACATATTCAACATTTAAGTTACTTAATGCTTTGATATGTATTTCATACTGAAATTTTAATTTTTTGATTTTTTATGAATTATTTTCTTTTGTGAAAAGGAAAGGGGGGGGGGGGTGATTTTCATACATATTCAACTTCTTCTCCAGGACTGCTGAACAGATTTTTATGAGTATTTTTTCAATCATGAATAGATATGATTACTGTGAACATGGACCCAAGGCTTGTGGGTTCAAGTCCCGGCACGAGCACTCCTCAAATTTTTTTCTTCATTTTTTCCCATTTTGTCAGCTTATTATGCACTTTTAGATAATCTGAATACCTTAAATTCCATTTTTTACTTAAAGAAATTTTTCTTCCCTTTATTAGCTCACCTGAGCCATAGGCTCAAAGTGAGCTATTGTCATAGCGTGGCGTCCGTCGTCCGTCGTCCGTCGTCGTCCGTCGTCGTCCGTCGTCGTCCGTCGTAAACTTTTCAACATTTTCGACTTCTTCTCCAGAACCACCGAAAAGATTTTCATGAAACTTGGTAGGAATGAAGTACTCATGGTCCCCTACAAGTGTTGTTGTTTTTCGTCCGGATCCATCAACAGGTGGCGCCACCAGAGGCAAAAGTAGGTCACAGGGGGTACCCTCCTTTGACAAACTTCTTCTTCAGAACGGAGGCACGTATCGACAAACCGAAAGCATCAGGATGAACTAGAGAGATGTCTTAAGAAGTGTTGTTATTTTTGGTTCCACTCGGAAGTCAAATTTTTGACGCGTTTTTGACGTCTTTTCGGACTTCGTCAGAAATGCACATTTTTGCACTATTTCTTTAAATAACTCAATAAGTGTATGATTTTACACATTCATTTACTGCATATTTATCATATTTAAGTTACTAAATGCTTTGATAAGTATTTTATTCTAAAATTTAGATTTTTTGATTTTTTATTAATTTTTTTCTTATGTGAAAAGGAAGGGGGGGGTGATTTTCATACATATTCAACTTCTTCTCCAGAACCACTGAAAAGATTTTCATGAACTTGGTAGGAATGAAGTACTCATGGTCCCCTACAAGTGATGTTGTTTTTCGTCCAGATCCATCAACAGGTGGCGCCACCAGAGGCAAAAGTAGGTCACAGGGGGTACCCTCCTTTGACAAACTTCTTCTTCAGAACGAAAGCACGTATCGACAAACTGAAAGCATCAGAATGATCTAGAGAGAAGTCTTAAGAAGTGTTGTTGTTTTTGGTTCCACTCGGAAGTCAAATTTTTGACGCGTTTTTGACGTCTTTTCGGACTCTGTCGGAAATGCACATTTTTGCACTATTTCTTTAAATAACTCAATATGTGTATGGTTTTACACATTCATTTACTACAAATTCATCACATTTAAGTTACTTAATGCTTTGATATGTATTTCATACTGAAATTTTAATTTTTTGATTTTTTATGAATTATTTTCTTATGTGAAAAGGAAAGGGGGGGTGATTTTCATACATATTCAACTTCTTCTCCAGAACTGCTGAACAGATTTTTATGAGTATTTTTTCAATCATGAATAGATATGTTTACTGTGAACATGGACCCAAGGCTTGTGGGTTCAAGTCCCGGCACGAGCACTCCTCAAATTTTTTTCTTCATTTTTTCCCATTTTGTCAGCTTATTATGCACTTTTAGATAATCTGAATACCTTCAATTCCATTTTTACTTAAAGAATTTTTTCTTCCCTTTATTAGCTCACCTGAGCCATAGGCTCAAAGTGAGCTATTGTCATAGCGTGGCGTCCGTCGTCCGTCGTCGTCCGTCGTCGTCCGTCGTAAACTTTTCAACATTTTCGACTTCTTCTCCAGAACCACTGAAAAGATTTTCATGAAACTTGGTAGGAATGAAGTACTCATGGTCCCCTACAAGTGTTGTTGTTTTTTGTCCGGATCCATCAACAGGTGGCGCCACCAGAGGCAAAAGTAGGTCACAGGGGGTACCCTCCTTTGACAAACTTCTTCTTCAGAACGAAAGCACGTATCGACAAACTGAAAGCATCAGAATGATCTAGAGAGAAGTCTTAAGAAGTGTTGTTGTTTTTGGTTCCACTCGGAAGTCAAATTTTTGACGCGTTTTTGACGTCTTTTCGGACTCTGTCGGAAATGCACATTTTTGCACTATTTCTTTAAATAACTCAATATGTGTATGGTTTTACACATTCATTTACTACAAATTCATCACATTTAAGTTACTTAATGCTTTGATATGTATTTCATACTGAAATTTTAATTTTTTGATTTTTTATGAATTATTTTCTTATGTGAAAAGGAAAGGGGGGGTGATTTTCATACATATTCAACTTCTTCTCCAGAACTGCTGAACAGATTTTTATGAGTATTTTTTCAATCATGAATAGATATGTTTACTGTGAACATGGACCCAAGGCTTGTGGGTTCAAGTCCCGGCACGAGCACTCCTCAAATTTTTTTCTTCATTTTTTCCCATTTTGTCAGCTTATTATGCACTTTTAGATAATCTGAATACCTTCAATTCCATTTTTACTTAAAGAATTTTTTCTTCCCTTTATTAGCTCACCTGAGCCATAGGCTCAAAGTGAGCTATTGTCATAGCGTGGCGTCCGTCGTCCGTCGTCGTCCGTCGTCGTCCGTCGTAAACTTTTCAACATTTTCGACTTCTTCTCCAGAACCACTGAAAAGATTTTCATGAAACTTGGTAGGAATGAAGTACTCATGGTCCCCTACAAGTGTTGTTGTTTTTTGTCCGGATCCATCAACAGGTGGCGCCACCAGAGGCAAAAGTAGGTCACAGGGGGTACCCTCCTTTGACAAACTTCTTCTTCAGAACGGAGGCACGTGTCGACAAACCGAAAGCATCAGGATGAACTAGAGAGATGTCTTAAGAAGTGTTGTTATTTTTGGTTCCACTCGGAAGTCAAATTTTTGACGCGTTTTTGACGTCTTTTCGGACTTCGTCAGAAATGCACATTTTTGCACTATTTCTTTAAATAACTCAATAAGTGTATGATTTTACACATTCATTTACTGCATATTTATCATATTTAAGTTACTAAATGCTTTGATAAGTATTTTATTCTAAAATTTAGATTTTTTGATTTTTTATTAATTTTTTTCTTATGTGAAAAGGAAGGGGGGGGGGGGGTGATTTTCATACATATTCAACATTTAAGTTACTTAATGCTTTGATATGTATTTCATACTGAAATTTTAATTTTTTGATTTTTTATGAATTATTTTCTTTTGTGAAAAGGAAAGGGGGGGGTGATTTTCATACATATTCAACTTCTTCTCCAGGACTGCTGAACAGATTTTTATGAGTATTTTTTCAATCATGAATAGATATGTTTACTGTGAACATGGACCCAAGGCTTGTGGGTTCAAGTCCCGGCACGAGCACTCCTCAAATTTTTTTCTTCATTTTTTCCCATTTTGTCAGCTTATTATGCACTTTTAGATCATCTGAATACCTTAAATTCCATTTTTTACTTAAAGAAATTTTTCTTCCCTTTATTAGCTCACCTGAGCCATAGGCTCAAAGTGAGCTATTGTCATAGCGTGGCGTCCGTCGTCCGTCGTCGTCCGTCGTCGTCCGTCGTCGTCCGTCGTAAACTTTTCAACATTTTCGACTTCTTCTCCAGAACCACCGAAAAGATTTTCATGAAACTTGGTAGGAATGAAGTACTCATGGTCCCCTACAAGTGTTGTTGTTTTTCGTCCGGATCCATCAACAGGTGGCGCCACCAGAGGCAAAAGTAGGTCACAGGGGGTACCCTCCTTTGACAAACTTCTTCTTCAGAACGGAGGCACGTATCGACAAACCGAAAGCATCAGGATGAACTAGAGAGATGTCTTAAGAAGTGTTGTTATTTTTGGTTCCACTCGGAAGTCAAATTTTTGACGCGTTTTTGACGTCTTTTCGGACTTCGTCAGAAATGCACATTTTTGCACTATTTCTTTAAATAACTCAATAAGTGTATGATTTTACACATTCATTTACTGCATATTTATCATATTTAAGTTACTAAATGCTTTGATAAGTATTTTATTCTAAAATTTAGATTTTTTGATTTTTTATTAATTTTTTTCTTATGTGAAAAGGAAGGGGGGGGTGATTTTCATACATATTCAACTTCTTCTCCAGAACCACTGAAAAGATTTTCATGAAACTTGGTAGGAATGAAGTACTCATGGTCCCCTACAAGTGATGTTGTTTTTCGTCCAGATCCATCAACAGGTGGCGCCACCAGAGGCAAAAGTAGGTCACAGGGGGTACCCTCCTTTGACAAACTTCTTCTTCAGAACGAAAGCACGTATCGACAAACTGAAAGCATCAGAATGATCTAGAGAGAAGTCTTAAGAAGTGTTGTTGTTTTTGGTTCCACTCGGAAGTCAAATTTTTGACGCGTTTTTGACGTCTTTTCGGACTCTGTCGGAAATGCACATTTTTGCACTATTTCTTTAAATAACTCAATATGTGTATGGTTTTACACATTCATTTACTACAAATTCATCACATTTAAGTTACTTAATGCTTTGATATGTATTTCATACTGAAATTTTAATTTTTTGATTTTTTATGAATTATTTTCTTATGTGAAAAGGAAAGGGGGGGTGATTTTCATACATATTCAACTTCTTCTCCAGAACTGCTGAACAGATTTTATGAGTATTTTTTCAATCATGAATAGATATGTTTACTGTGAACATGGACCCAAGGCTTGTGGGTTCAAGTCCCGGCACGAGCACTCCTCAAATTTTTTTCTTCATTTTTTCCCATTTTGTCAGCTTATTATGCACTTTTAGATAATCTGAATACCTTAAATTCCATTTTTTACTTAAAGAAATTTTTCTTCCCTTTATTAGCTCACCTGAGCCATAGGCTCAAAGTGAGCTATTGTCATAGCGTGGCGTCCGTCGTCCGTCGTCGTCCGTCGTCGTCCGTCGTAAACTTTTCAACATTTTCGACTTCTTCTCCAGAACCACTGAAAAGATTTTCATGAAACTTGGTAGGAATGAAGTACTCATGGTCCCCTACAAGTGTTGTTGTTTTTCGTCCGGATCCATCAACAGGTGGCGCCACCAGAGGCAAAAGTAGGTCACAGGGGGTACCCTCCTTTGACAAACTTCTTCTTCAGAACGGAGGCACGTGTCGACAAACCGAAAGCATCAGGATGAACTAGAGAGATGTCTTAAGAAGTGTTGTTATTTTTGGTTCCACTCGGAAGTCAAATTTTTGACGCGTTTTTGACGTCTTTTCGGACTTCGTCAGAAATGCACATTTTTGCACTATTTCTTTAAATAACTCAATAAGTGTATGATTTTACACATTCATTTACTGCATATTTATCATATTTAAGTTACTAAATGCTTTGATAAGTATTTTATTCTAAAATTTAGATTTTTTGATTTTTTATTAATTTTTTTCTTATGTGAAAAGGAAGGGGGGGGGGGGGGTGATTTTCATACATATTCAACATTTAAGTTACTTAATGCTTTGATATGTATTTCATACTGAAATTTTAATTTTTTGATTTTTTATGAATTATTTTCTTTTGTGAAAAGGAAAGGGGGGGTGATTTTCATACATATTCAACTTCTTCTCCAGGACTGCTGAACAGATTTTTATGAGTATTTTTTCAATCATGAATAGATATGTTTACTGTGAACATGGACCCAAGGCTTGTGGGTTCAAGTCCCGGCACGAGCACTCCTCAAATTTTTTTCTTCATTTTTTCCCATTTTGTCAGCTTATTATGCACTTTTAGATAATCTGAATACCTTAAATTCCATTTTTTACTTAAAGAAATTTTTCTTCCCTTTATTAGCTCACCTGAGCCATAGGCTCAAAGTGAGCTATTGTCATAGCGTGGCGTCCGTCGTCCGTCGTCGTCCGTCGTCGTCCGTCGTCGTCCGTCGTAAACTTTTCAACATTTTCGACTTCTTCTCCAGAACCACCGAAAAGATTTTCATGAAACTTGGTAGGAATGAAGTACTCATGGTCCCCTACAAGTGTTGTTGTTTTTCGTCCGGATCCATCAACAGGTGGCGCCACCAGAGGCAAAAGTAGGTCACAGGGGGTACCCTCCTTTGACAAACTTCTTCTTCAGAACGGAGGCACGTATCGACAAACCGAAAGCATCAGGATGAACTAGAGAGATGTCTTAAGAAGTGTTGTAATTTTTGGTTCCACTCGGAAGTCAAATTTTTGACGCGTTTTTGACGTCTTTTCGGACTTCGTCAGAAATGCACATTTTTGCACTATTTCTTTAAATAACTCAATAAGTGTATGATTTTACACATTCATTTACTGCATATTTATCATATTTAAGTTACTAAATGCTTTGATAAGTATTTTATTCTAAAATTTAGATTTTTTGATTTTTTATTAATTTTTTTCTTATGTGAAAAGGAAGGGGGGGGGTGATTTTCATACATATTCAACTTCTTCTCCAGAACCACTGAAAAGATTTTCATGAAACTTGGTAGGAATGAAGTACTCATGGTCCCCTACAAGTGATGTTGTTTTTCGTCCAGATCCATCAACAGGTGGCGCCACCAGAGGCAAAAGTAGGTCACAGGGGGTACCCTCCTTTGACAAACTTCTTCTTCAGAACGAAAGCACGTATCGACAAACTGAAAGCATCAGAATGATCTAGAGAGAAGTCTTAAGAAGTGTTGTTGTTTTTGGTTCCACTCGGAAGTCAAATTTTTGACGCGTTTTTGACGTCTTTTCGGACTCTGTCGGAAATGCACATTTTTGCACTATTTCTTTAAATAACTCAATATGTGTATGGTTTTACACATTCATTTACTACAAATTCATCACATTTAAGTTACTTAATGCTTTGATATGTATTTCATACTGAAATTTTAATTTTTTGATTTTTTATGAATTATTTTCTTATGTGAAAAGGAAAGGGGGGGTGATTTTCATACATATTCAACTTCTTCTCCAGAACTGCTGAACAGATTTTTATGAGTATTTTTTCAATCATGAATAGATATGTTTACTGTGAACATGGACCCAAGGCTTGTGGGTTCAAGTCCCGGCACGAGCACTCCTCAAATTTTTTTCTTCATTTTTTCCCATTTTGTCAGCTTATTATGCACTTTTAGATAATCTGAATACCTTAAATTCCATTTTTTACTTAAAGAAATTTTTCTTCCCTTTATTAGCTCACCTGAGCCATAGGCTCAAAGTGAGCTATTGTCATAGCGTGGCGTCCGTCGTCCGTCGTCGTCCGTCGTCGTCCGTCGTAAACTTTTCAACATTTTCGACTTCTTCTCCAGAACCACTGAAAAGATTTTCATGAAACTTGGTAGGAATGAAGTACTCATGGTCCCCTACAAGTGTTGTTGTTTTTTGTCCGGATCCATCAACAGGTGGCGCCACCAGAGGCAAAAGTAGGTCACAGGGGGTACCCTCCTTTGACAAACTTCTTCTTCAGAACGGAGGCACGTGTCGACAAACCGAAAGCATCAGGATGAACTAGAGAGATGTCTTAAGAAGTGTTGTTATTTTTGGTTCCACTCGGAAGTCAAATTTTTGACGCGTTTTTGACGTCTTTTCGGACTTCGTCAGAAATGCACATTTTTGCACTATTTCTTTAAATAACTCAATAAGTGTATGATTTTACACATTCATTTACTGCATATTTATCATATTTAAGTTACTAAATGCTTTGATAAGTATTTTATTCTAAAATTTAGATTTTTTGATTTTTTATTAATTTTTTTCTTATGTGAAAAGGAAGGGGGGGGGGGTGATTTTCATACATATTCAACATTTAAGTTACTTAATGCTTTGATATGTATTTCATACTGAAATTTTAATTTTTTGATTTTTTATGAATTATTTTCTTTTGTGAAAAGGAAAGGGGGGGGGTGATTTTCATACATATTCAACTTCTTCTCCAGGACTGCTGAACAGATTTTTATGAGTATTTTTTCAATCATGAATAGATATGTTTACTGTGAACATGGACCCAAGGCTTGTGGGTTCAAGTCCCGGCACGAGCACTCCTCAAATTTTTTTCTTCATTTTTTCCCATTTTGTCAGCTTATTATGCACTTTTAGATAATCTGAATACCTTAAATTCCATTTTTTACTTAAAGAAATTTTTCTTCCCTTTATTAGCTCACCTGAGCCATAGGCTCAAAGTGAGCTATTGTCATAGCGTGGCGTCCGTCGTCCGTCGTCGTCCGTCGTCGTCCGTCGTCGTCCGTCGTAAACTTTTCAACATTTTCGACTTCTTCTCCAGAACCACCGAAAAGATTTTCATGAAACTTGGTAGGAATGAAGTACTCATGGTCCCCTACAAGTGTTGTTGTTTTTCGTCCGGATCCATCAACAGGTGGCGCCACCAGAGGCAAAAGTAGGTCACAGGGGGTACCCTCCTTTGACAAACTTCTTCTTCAGAACGGAGGCACGTATCGACAAACCGAAAGCATCAGGATGAACTAGAGAGATGTCTTAAGAAGTGTTGTTATTTTTGGTTCCACTCGGAAGTCAAATTTTTGACGCGTTTTTGACGTCTTTTCGGACTTCGTCAGAAATGCACATTTTTGCACTATTTCTTTAAATAACTCAATAAGTGTATGATTTTACACATTCATTTACTGCATATTTATCATATTTAAGTTACTAAATGCTTTGATAAGTATTTTATTCTAAAATTTAGATTTTTTGATTTTTTATTAATTTTTTTCTTATGTGAAAAGGAAGGGGGGGGGGGTGATTTTCATACATATTCAACTTCTTCTCCAGAACCACTGAAAAGATTTTCATGAAACTTGGTAGGAATGAAGTACTCATGGTCCCCTACAAGTGATGTTGTTTTTCGTCCAGATCCATCAACAGGTGGCGCCACCAGAGGCAAAAGTAGGTCACAGGGGGTACCCTCCTTTGACAAACTTCTTCTTCAGAACGAAAGCACGTATCGACAAACTGAAAGCATCAGAATGATCTAGAGAGAAGTCTTAAGAAGTGTTGTTGTTTTTGGTTCCACTCGGAAGTCAAATTTTTGACGCGTTTTTGACGTCTTTTCGGACTCTGTCGGAAATGCACATTTTTGCACTATTTCTTTAAATAACTCAATATGTGTATGGTTTTACACATTCATTTACTACAAATTCATCACATTTAAGTTACTTAATGCTTTGATATGTATTTCATACTGAAATTTTAATTTTTTGATTTTTTATGAATTATTTTCTTATGTGAAAAGGAAAGGGGGGGTGATTTTCATACATATTCAACTTCTTCTCCAGAACTGCTGAACAGATTTTTATGAGTATTTTTTCAATCATGAATAGATATGTTTACTGTGAACATGGACCCAAGGCTTGTGGGTTCAAGTCCCGGCACGAGCACTCCTCAAATTTTTTTCTTCATTTTTTCCCATTTTGTCAGCTTATTATGCACTTTTAGATAATCTGAATACCTTAAATTCCATTTTTTACTTAAAGAAATTTTTCTTCCCTTTATTAGCTCACCTGAGCCATAGGCTCAAAGTGAGCTATTGTCATAGCGTGGCGTCCGTCGTCCGTCGTCGTCCGTCGTCGTCCGTCGTAAACTTTTCAACATTTTCGACTTCT
Organism: Pinctada fucata; assembly: GCA_028142955.1. Taxonomy (NCBI): domain Eukaryota; kingdom Metazoa; phylum Mollusca; class Bivalvia; order Pterioida; family Pteriidae; genus Pinctada; species Pinctada fucata. Next base: position 19,625,228 of record AP027106.1, read on the forward strand.
TCTCCAGAACCACTGAAAAGATTTTCATGAAACTTGGTAGGAATGAAGTACTCATGGTCCCCTACAAGTGTTGTTGTTTTTTGTCCGGATCCATCAACAGGTGGCGCCACCAGAGGCAAAAGTAGGTCACAGGGGGTACCCTCCTTTGACAAACTTCTTCTTCAGAACGGAGGCACGTGTCGACAAACCGAAAGCATCAGGATGAACTAGAGAGATGTCTTAAGAAGTGTTGTTATTTTTGGTTCCACTCGGAAGTCAAATTTTTGACGCGTTTTTGACGTCTTTTCGGACTTCGTCAGAAATGCACATTTTTGCACTATTTCTTTAAATAACTCAATAAGTGTATGATTTTACACATTCATTTACTGCATATTTATCATATTTAAGTTACTAAATGCTTTGATAAGTATTTTATTCTAAAATTTAGATTTTTTGATTTTTTATTAATTTTTTTCTTATGTGAAAAGGAAGGGGGGGGTGATTTTCATACATATTCAACATTTAAGTTACTTAATGCTTTGATATGTATTTCATACTGAAATTTTAATTTTTTGATTTTTTATGAATTATTTTCTTTTGTGAAAAGGAAAGGGGGGGGTGATTTTCATACATATTCAACTTCTTCTCCAGGACTGCTGAACAGATTTTTATGAGTATTTTTTCAATCATGAATAGATATGTTTACTGTGAACATGGACCCAAGGCTTGTGGGTTCAAGTCCCGGCACGAGCACTCCTCAAATTTTTTTCTTCATTTTTTCCCATTTTGTCAGCTTATTATGCACTTTTAGATAATCTGAATACCTTAAATTCCATTTTTTACTTAAAGAAATTTTTCTTCCCTTTATTAGCTCACCTGAGCCATAGGCTCAAAGTGAGCTATTGTCATAGCGTGGCGTCCGTCGTCCGTCGTCGTCCGTCGTCGTCCGTCGTCGTCCGTCGTAAACTTTTCAACATTTTCGACTTCTTCTCCAGAACCACCGAAAAGATTTTCATGAAACTTGGTAGGAATGAAGTACTCATGGTCCCCTACAAGTGTTGTTGTTTTTCGTCCGGATCCATCAACAGGTGGCGCCACCAGAGGCAAAAGTAGGTCACAGGGGGTACCCTCCTTTGACAAACTTCTTCTTCAGAACGGAGGCACGTATCGACAAACCGAAAGCATCAGGATGAACTAGAGAGATGTCTTAAGAAGTGTTGTTATTTTTGGTTCCACTCGGAAGTCAAATTTTTGACGCGTTTTTGACGTCTTTTCGGACTTCGTCAGAAATGCACATTTTTGCACTATTTCTTTAAATAACTCAATAAGTGTATGATTTTACACATTCATTTACTGCATATTTATCATATTTAAGTTACTAAATGCTTTGATAAGTATTTTATTCTAAAATTTAGATTTTTTGATTTTTTATTAATTTTTTTCTTATGTGAAAAGGAAGGGGGGGGGGGTGATTTTCATACATATTCAACTTCTTCTCCAGAACCACTGAAAAGATTTTCATGAAACTTGGTAGGAATGAAGTACTCATGGTCCCCTACAAGTGATGTTGTTTTTCGTCCAGATCCATCAACAGGTGGCGCCACCAGAGGCAAAAGTAGGTCACAGGGGGTACCCTCCTTTGACAAACTTCTTCTTCAGAACGAAAGCACGTATCGACAAACTGAAAGCATCAGAATGATCTAGAGAGAAGTCTTAAGAAGTGTTGTTGTTTTTGGTTCCACTCGGAAGTCAAATTTTTGACGCGTTTTTGACGTCTTTTCGGACTCTGTCGGAAATGCACATTTTTGCACTATTTCTTTAAATAACTCAATATGTGTATGGTTTTACACATTCATTTACTACAAATTCATCACATTTAAGTTACTTAATGCTTTGATATGTATTTCATACTGAAATTTTAATTTTTTGATTTTTTATGAATTATTTTCTTATGTGAAAAGGAAAGGGGGGGTGATTTTCATACATATTCAACTTCTTCTCCAGAACTGCTGAACAGATTTTTATGAGTATTTTTTCAATCATGAATAGATATGTTTACTGTGAACATGGACCCAAGGCTTGTGGGTTCAAGTCCCGGCACGAGCACTCCTCAAATTTTTTTCTTCATTTTTTCCCATTTTGTCAGCTTATTATGCACTTTTAGATAATCTGAATACCTTAAATTCCATTTTTTACTTAAAGAAATTTTTCTTCCCTTTATTAGCTCACCTGAGCCATAGGCTCAAAGTGAGCTATTGTCATAGCGTGGCGTCCGTCGTCCGTCGTCGTCCGTCGTCGTCCGTCGTAAACTTTTCAACATTTTCGACTTCTTCTCCAGAACCACCGAAAAGATTTTCATGAAACTTGGTAGGAATGAAGTACTCATGGTCCCCTACAAGTGTTGTTGTTTTTCGTCCGGATCCATCAACAGGTGGCGCCACCAGAGGCAAAAGTAGGTCACAGGGGGTACCCTCCTTTGACAAACTTCTTCTTCAGAACGGAGGCACGTATCGACAAACCGAAAGCATCAGGATGAACTAGAGAGATGTCTTAAGAAGTGTTGTTATTTTTGGTTCCACTCGGAAGTCAAATTTTTGACGCGTTTTTGACGTCTTTTCGGACTTCGTCAGAAATGCACATTTTTGCACTATTTCTTTAAATAACTCAATAAGTGTATGATTTTACACATTCATTTACTGCATATTTATCATATTTAAGTTACTAAATGCTTTGATAAGTATTTTATTCTAAAATTTAGATTTTTTGATTTTTTATTAATTTTTTTCTTATGTGAAAAGGAAGGGGGGGGGGGGTGATTTTCATACATATTCAACTTCTTCTCCAGAACCACTGAAAAGATTTTCATGAAACTTGGTAGGAATGAAGTACTCATGGTCCCCTACAAGTGATGTTGTTTTTCGTCCAGATCCATCAACAGGTGGCGCCACCAGAGGCAAAAGTAGGTCACAGGGGGTACCCTCCTTTGACAAACTTCTTCTTCAGAACGAAAGCACGTATCGACAAACTGAAAGCATCAGAATGATCTAGAGAGAAGTCTTAAGAAGTGTTGTTGTTTTTGGTTCCACTCGGAAGTCAAATTTTTGACGCGTTTTTGACGTCTTTTCGGACTCTGTCGGAAATGCACATTTTTGCACTATTTCTTTAAATAACTCAATATGTGTATGGTTTTACACATTCATTTACTACAAATTCATCACATTTAAGTTACTTAATGCTTTGATATGTATTTCATACTGAAATTTTAATTTTTTGATTTTTTATGAATTATTTTCTTATGTGAAAAGGAAAGGGGGGGTGATTTTCATACATATTCAACTTCTTCTCCAGAACTGCTGAACAGATTTTTATGAGTATTTTTTCAATCATGAATAGATATGTTTACTGTGAACATGGACCCAAGGCTTGTGGGTTCAAGTCCCGGCACGAGCACTCCTCAAATTTTTTTCTTCATTTTTTCCCATTTTGTCAGCTTATTATGCACTTTTAGATAATCTGAATACCTTAAATTCCATTTTTTACTTAAAGAAATTTTTCTTCCCTTTATTAGCTCACCTGAGCCATAGGCTCAAAGTGAGCTATTGTCATAGCGTGGCGTCCGTCGTCCGTCGTCGTCCGTCGTCGTCCGTCGTAAACTTTTCAACATTTTCGACTTCTTCTCCAGAACCACTGAAAAGATTTTCATGAAACTTGGTAGGAATGAAGTACTCATGGTCCCCTACAAGTGTTGTTGTTTTTTGTCCGGATCCATCAACAGGTGGCGCCACCAGAGGCAAAAGTAGGTCACAGGGGGTACCCTCCTTTGACAAACTTCTTCTTCAGAACGGAGGCACGTGTCGACAAACCGAAAGCATCAGGATGAACTAGAGAGATGTCTTAAGAAGTGTTGTTATTTTTGGTTCCACTCGGAAGTCAAATTTTTGACGCGTTTTTGACGTCTTTTCGGACTTCGTCAGAAATGCACATTTTTGCACTATTTCTTTAAATAACTCAATAAGTGTATGATTTTACACATTCATTTACTGCATATTTATCATATTTAAGTTACTAAATGCTTTGATAAGTATTTTATTCTAAAATTTAGATTTTTTGATTTTTTATTAATTTTTTTCTTATGTGAAAAGGAAGGGGGGGGGGGGTGATTTTCATACATATTCAACATTTAAGTTACTTAATGCTTTGATATGTATTTCATACTGAAATTTTAATTTTTTGATTTTTTATGAATTATTTTCTTTTGTGAAAAGGAAAGGGGGGGGGGGTGATTTTCATACATATTCAACTTCTTCTCCAGGACTGCTGAACAGATTTTTATGAGTATTTTTTCAATCATGAATAGATATGTTTACTGTGAACATGGACCCAAGGCTTGTGGGTTCAAGTCCCGGCACGAGCACTCCTCAAATTTTTTTCTTCATTTTTTCCCATTTTGTCAGCTTATTATGCACTTTTAGATAATCTGAATACCTTAAATTCCATTTTTTACTTAAAGAAATTTTTCTTCCCTTTATTAGCTCACCTGAGCCATAGGCTCAAAGTGAGCTATTGTCATAGCGTGGCGTCCGTCGTCCGTCGTCGTCCGTCGTCGTCCGTCGTCGTCCGTCGTAAACTTTTCAACATTTTCGACTTCTTCTCCAGAACCACCGAAAAGATTTTCATGAAACTTGGTAGGAATGAAGTACTCATGGTCCCCTACAAGTGTTGTTGTTTTTCGTCCGGATCCATCAACAGGTGGCGCCACCAGAGGCAAAAGTAGGTCACAGGGGGTACCCTCCTTTGACAAACTTCTTCTTCAGAACGGAGGCACGTATCGACAAACCGAAAGCATCAGGATGAACTAGAGAGATGTCTTAAGAAGTGTTGTTATTTTTGGTTCCACTCGGAAGTCAAATTTTTGACGCGTTTTTGACGTCTTTTCGGACTTCGTCAGAAATGCACATTTTTGCACTATTTCTTTAAATAACTCAATAAGTGTATGATTTTACACATTCATTTACTGCATATTTATCATATTTAAGTTACTAAATGCTTTGATAAGTATTTTATTCTAAAATTTAGATTTTTTGATTTTTTATTAATTTTTTTCTTATGTGAAAAGGAAGGGGGGGGGGTGATTTTCATACATATTCAACTTCTTCTCCAGAACCACTGAAAAGATTTTCATGAAACTTGGTAGGAATGAAGTACTCATGGTCCCCTACAAGTGATGTTGTTTTTCGTCCAGATCCATCAACAGGTGGCGCCACCAGAGGCAAAAGTAGGTCACAGGGGGTACCCTCCTTTGACAAACTTCTTCTTCAGAACGAAAGCACGTATCGACAAACTGAAAGCATCAGAATGATCTAGAGAGAAGTCTTAAGAAGTGTTGTTGTTTTTGGTTCCACTCGGAAGTCAAATTTTTGACGCGTTTTTGACGTCTTTTCGGACTCTGTCGGAAATGCACATTTTTGCACTATTTCTTTAAATAACTCAATATGTGTATGGTTTTACACATTCATTTACTACAAATTCATCACATTTAAGTTACTTAATGCTTTGATATGTATTTCATACTGAAATTTTAATTTTTTGATTTTTTATGAATTATTTTCTTATGTGAAAAGGAAAGGGGGGGGGTGATTTTCATACATATTCAACTTCTTCTCCAGAACTGCTGAACAGATTTTTATGAGTATTTTTTCAATCATGAATAGATATGTTTACTGTGAACATGGACCCAAGGCTTGTAAGTTCAAGTTCTGGTACCCTGGTAACTTTAGTTTCGTATAAGTTGGTACATGTTCATGTATGCAAGAGTTGTCTTTCTTTAATATAGATTTATGTTTTTGAGGTTTAAATTTTTGGATTATCGATTCATTTGAATGTTATATATTTTGAATTATTAAATAGGTATGGAAAAGGAAACTAAATTATTTTAAAAAGATGAATAAGTATTTTCAAATTTATCTTGTGAAGACTTAGATATACAACTATGAAATTACAATATTGAGAGCAGCTCAAAATATTAATGTAAGAACAGATCAATGTTATCAATAACACAGTGAAAGGATGGGGAGGGGGTCTGTTATTTTGCTTTAGCTTCTGTATAACTATCTCTCTCGGGTTACTTAGATTACTCAAGAAGAAGGGGGGATGATTTTCATACATATTCAACTTCTTCTCCAGAACAGATTTTCGTTAAACTTGGTAGGAAAGAAGAAATCATGGTCCCCTACAAGTATTGTTGTTTTTAGCTCACCTGAGCGAAGCTCAAGTGAGCTATTGTCATAGCGCGTCGTCCGTCCATCGTCCGTCCGTCCGACGTAAACTTTTAACATTTTCGATATCTTTTCGGCAACCGCTGCACAGAATTTCACGAAATTTCACAGGAAGCAAGTACTCAATGCCCTCTATCAAATTTGTGTTTTTCAAGCCGATCGGAAATCCAAGATGGCCGCCACAGGCTCTGATTGGCTGACACATTTTTGACTTCTCTTCTGAAACTGCGTCACAGAATTTCATGAAACTTCACAGGAAGCAAGTACTCAATGCCCTCTACCAAGTTTGTGTTTTTTGAGCCGATCGGAAATCCAAGATGGCCGCCACAGGCTCTGATTGGCTGACACATTTTTGACTTCTCCTCCGAAACTGCTGCACAGAATTTCATGAAACTTCACAGGAAGCAAGTACTCAATGCCTTCTACCAAGTTTGTGTTTTTGGAGCCGATTGGAAATCCAAGATGGCCGCCACAGGCTCTAATTGGCTGACACATTCTCGACTTCTCCTCTGAAACCGCTGCACAGAATTTCATGAAACTTCACGGGAAGCAACTACTCAATGCCCTCTACCAAATTGTGTTTTTCAAGCCAATCGGAAATCCAAGATGGCTGCCACAGGCTCTGATTGGCTGACACATTTTCAACTTCTCTTCTATAACCACTGCACAGAATATCATGAAACTTCACAGGAAGCAAGTACTCAATGCCCTCTACTAAGTTTGTGTTTTTCGAGCCAATCGGAAATCCAAGATGGCTGCCACAGACTCTGATTGACTGACACATTTTCGACTTCTCCTCTAAAACGGCTGCATAGAATTTCACAAACCTTCACAGGAAGCAAGTACTGATTGCTCTCTACCAAGTTTGTGTTTTTCGAGCTGATCAGAAATCCAAGATGGCCGCCACAGGCTCTGATTGGCTGACAAATTTTCGACTTCTCCTCTGAAACCGCTGCGCAGAATTTCATGAAACTTCACAGGATGCAAGTACTCATACCCTCTATCAAGTTTGCGTTTTTGGAGCCTATCGGAAATTCAAGATGGCCGCCACAGGCTCTGATTGGCTGACACATTTTCAACTTCTCCTCTAAAACTGCTTCACAGAATTTCTTGAAACTTCACAGGACGCAAGTACTAATTGCCTTCTACTTAGTTTGTGTTTTTCGAGCCGATTGGAAATCCAAGATGTCCTCTATAGGCTCTATTTGAATGACACATTTTTGACTTATCCTCTTAAACTACTGCACAGAATGCCACTGAACTTTACAGGAAGTAACTTGTACACCTTGTCCTTCTCAAAGCTTCACTAAAAGCGATTTCCTTCAGGTCTTGACTTTTATTGAAAACATACATACAGTCTCCTCAGGTGAGCGATGTGGCCCCCTTGGGCCTCTTGTTCTTCTTGAAATAATAAATCAATTCTACACTTAATAGAGAGAAGGGGAATTCTAATAAGACTCGGCTGCAGCATCCACATCAAATTACCGAAAACCTCTATGTGAAAACACAGAGCAGACAAACGTAACAAGAGTCACAGAGCGACAAAAAAAAACAAAAGATGGCATCAAAAACACTAAAAACAACAGACTACGCATGAACCATCGAGACCGACTGGCAATGGTATTCTGCCACGTTAGTAACAAATGGTGCACGTGGTTATGCGGATTACATGACACAAACAAGGCGTATTTAACGCTAGGATCCAAGTAACACAAAGATAAATTCTATATGTAACAGGATACCAAAAGCAAAAGTGCCTACTAATACAGTTCATACATGTACAGGCAGCGACCATTTAACATTTATTTTTTAAGCATTTCATTTTTATGAAAGGAGGAAAAGTTATTACCAATATGAATACATGAATATTCGTTTTGCATTTTTCAGAGCCGGAATTTATTGGGATTTTCTTCTTCTTTTTTTCTTCCTTTTTTTTTTTTTTTTTTTTTTTTTGCAAATCGGGCCAAATTTATTTTGATTGACAATGTCTGTCAGCTCCTCACTGCAAGAATCATTGTGACTAATAAAGAAAAACAAGAAAAAAAAACTCCTAATTGAAGATAAAAACTCCTAATTAGGTGATAGCTAAGTCCTAATTAGGTGATAGTATCTCCTTATTAGGAGATAGCTTAGTCCTAATTAGGTGATAGTATCTCCTAATTAGGAGATAAAAAAATTTCAGAATGTGGCATTAGGACGCTTCCGAAATTATCTATTTCATTCAATGTGAGACTCAAAAAGACAATTTTAAAGGTATTCAAGGTACAAAATGATCTGAAAGAACATATTCTACATTTAATAGAAAGAGGGGGATTTCTAATACGACTCGGCTGCAACATCCACATCAAATTACTGAAAAACCTCTATCTCAGACGTAACAAGAGACAATTAGCGACACCAAAAACCAAACGATGGCATCAAAAACACTAAAAACAACAGACTACGCATGAACCATCGAGACCAACTGGCAATCGATGACGACTTAGAACGGTGCTCTGCCACGCTAGTAACAAATGGTGTGGTTATGCGGATTACATGCACACAACCATCTTACTTGTCCGGTTACTATAACTAGTGGTCTCGAAGAAAGCACCATTAAAATCTCCTCGTTTTAACAGGGATGTATATAAGCGCTCGCCCACTTAACAAAAAAAAAACCACTAGAAATATAAGCCAGTTTAGAAAAACAACATTTTGATGTGTACTAAGTGTTTTTATGTAGGTGCATAAAAATTTGTGACTAGAGGGCCCACTTGGTTGTTGAAAATTTCAAAGAATTTTCATCCCTGTGTATCACGACACAAACAAGGTGTATTTAACGCTAGGATCCAAGTAGCACAAAGAGATATACTATATGTAAAAGGATACCAAAAGCAAAAGTGCCTACTAAAACAGTTCATACATGTACAGGCAGCGACCATTTAACATTTATTTTTAAGCATTTCATTTTTATGAAAGGAGGAAAAGTTATTACCAATAGGAATACATGAATATTCGTTTTGCATTTTTCAGAGCCGGAATTTATTGGGATATTCTTCTTCTTTTTTTTCTTCCTTTTTTTTTTTTTTTTTTTTTTTTTTTTTTGCAAATCGGGCCAAATTTATTTTGATTGACAATGTCTGTCAGCTCCTCACTGCAAGAATCATTGTGACTAATAAAGAAAAACAAGAAAAAAAAAACCTCCTAATTAGGAGATAGTAACTCCTAATTAGGTGATAGCTAAGTCCTAATTAGGAGATAGCTTAGTCCTAATTAGGTGATAGTATCTCCTAATTAGGAGATAGTATCTCCTAATTAGGAGATAAAAAAATTTCAGAATGTGGCATTAGGACGCTTCCGTAATTATCTATTTCATTCAATGTGAGACTCGAAAAGACAATTTTAAAGGTATTCAAGGTACAAAATGATCTGAAAGAACATATTCTACATTTAATAGAAAGAGGGGGATTTCTAATACGACTCGGCTGCAGCATCTACATCAAATTACTGAAAAACCTCTATGTGAAAACTCAGAGCAGACAAACGTAACAAGAGACACATAGCGACACCACAAACCAAAAGATGGCATCAAAAACACTAAAAACAACAGACTACGCATGAACCATAGAGACCAACTGGCAATCGATGACGACTTAGAACGGTGCTCTGCCACGTTAGTAGCAAATGGTGTGGTTATGCGGATTACATGCACACAACCATCTCACTTGTCCGGTTACTGTAACTAGTGGTCTCGAAGAAAGCACCATTAAAACCTCCTCGTTGTAACAGGGATGCATATAAGCGCTCGCCAACTTAACAACAAAAGAACACTAGAAATATAAGTCAGTTTAGAAAAACAACATTTTGATGTGTGCTAAGTGTTTTTATGTAGGTGCATGAAAATTTGTGACTAGAGGGCCCACTTGGTTGTTGAAAATTTCAATGAATTTTCATCCCTGTGTATCACGACACAAACAAGGCGTAAAACGCTAGAATCCAAGTAACACAAAGATAAATACTATATGTAAAAGGATACCAAAAGCAAAAGTGCCTACTAAAACAGTTCATATATGTACAGGCAGCGACCATTTAACATTTATTTTTTAAGCATTTCATTTTTATGAAAGGAGGAAAAGTTATTACCAATAGGTATACATGAATATTCGTTTTGCATTTTTCAGAGCCGGAATTTATTGGGATATTCTTCTTCTTTTTTTCTTCCTTTTTTTTTTTTTTTTTTTTCTTTTTTTTTTTGCAAATCGGGCCAAATTTATTTTGATTGGCAATGTCTGTCAGCTCCTCACTCCAAGAATCATTGTGACTTATAAAGAAAAACAAGAAAAAAGACCAACCCTGCTGAGGGTAACTTTCTATAAAGAAATATATTTTCAAAATATGCTACTATAATCAATACATCTAGCCGAAACAGAGAATACCGTGATTGCTTAAATAGGATATACGAATTTATTTACGAAAGATATGTAGTATAAGAACTAAAATGTATTATGGAACTGAGGTATTGAGGTTTAATGACTGACTCCTATTTAACCTGTCCTTCATTTTTCTATTTCCTTTAAATCGAAGTCGTTGTTCGTTTATCTGTTTATATTTAAATGTCTGCAAAGTTTATTAATAATGTCATCTATTGCGCACTTTGCATGGAACTTGACTTTTCTACGGAGGTAGCCTGTACTTTTCTTCACGCAGTGATAAATTAATTTTCAGGCAAATAAAACGAGTAACCAAACACACCAATAGAGACAAAAGGGACACCAAACACAGAAGGTGACATCAAAACACTACATAAAATACATTACACATAATCCATCGAGATCAATGGATAATCGGTGGCGACTCGGGACGGTCATCTGTCACGTTAGAAGCAATTATATTCATGCGGATTACATGCGTACAGCCCTCCCATTTGTCCGGTTAGCCAGTGGTCTCGAGGAACGAACCACTGTTGTATATTATACGAAGGTTGATTTATATGTTGCTTCACTTCTTACACAGTTACGGGAAAACATTAAACTGAAGCGCCGTAGAAAGCTCACTAGTTAAAGGTGTGTTTTTCCATCAGGACAATGCTCCTTGCGGCTTTAATTTGATTGAGCATCCGCCTTATTCACCTAATCCTGCTCCATCAGACTTTCATCTATTCCCAAAACTGAAAGCAGCTATTTCTGGCACCCACTTTCAGTCCGATGATGACGTCATACTTGCAGTGGATGGCTTTCTGACTAGTCAAGATAAGAAGTTCTTTAAAATTGGTAATGAGGCCCTTAAACACCGGTGGCAAAAGTGAAAATAATGCAAAACGGAAACCCATTAGTGCAAATCAAAAAATATTTTCCAGAGCAAAAAAATAAATTCGAGAACAGAAAAATATCTTCATGAACAGAAAACTATGTTTGGGGACAAAAACAAGAGGCCCAATGGGCCACATCGCTCACCTGAGTTGCAAACAAAAGAATGATAGTGGACAATTTGGCAGAGGACCTTGAGTACTTGCTTCCAGTAAGGTTTCATTAAATTCTGTGAGGCAGTTTGAGAGAAGATGTCGAAAATGTGCCATCCAATCAGATCCCTGAGCGGCCAAATTTTTTTACCGATCGGCACGAAAATCACAAACTTGGTAGAGGACCTTGAGTACTTGCTTCCTGTAAGGTTTTATGAAATTCTGTGCAGCGGCTGCTAAGGAGAAGTCAAAAATGTCTCAGCAAATCAGAGCCCTCAGCGGCCATATTTGTGAAACGATCGGCACGAAAAACACAAACTTTGTAAAGGACCTTGGTTACTTGCTTCATGTAAGGTTTCATAAAATTCTGTGCAGCAGTTGCAGAGGAGATGTCAAAGATGTGCCAGCCAATCAGAGCCCTCGGCGGCCATATTTGTGAAACGATCGGCACGAAAAACACAAACTTGGTCGAGGACCTTGAGTACTTGCTTTCTGTAAGGTTTCATGAAATTCTGTGTAGCGCTGCACAGGATATGTTGAAAATGTGTAAGCCAATCAGAGCCCTCGGCTGCCATATTTGTGAAATGATCGGCACGAAAAACACAAACTTGGTAGAGGATCGACCTTGGGTACTTGTTTCCTGTTAGGTTTCATGAAATTCTGTGCAGCGGTTGCAGAGGTGTCGAAAATCTGTCAGCCAATCAGAACCCTGGGCGGCCATCTTTGTGAAACGATCGGCACGAAAAACACAAACTTGGTAGAGGACCTTGAGTACTTGATTCCAGTAAGGTTTTACGAAATTCTGTGCAGCGGCTGCTAAGGAGAAGTCAAAAATGTCTCAGCAAATCAGAGCCATTGACGGCCATATTTGTTAAACGATCGGCACGAAAAACACAAACTTGGTAGAGGACCTTGAGTACTTGCTTCCTGTAAGGTTTTATGAAATTCTGTGCATCAGTTGCTAAGGAGAAGTCAAAAATGTGTCAGCCAATCAGAGCCCTCAGCGGCCATATTTGTGAAACGATCGGCATGAAAAACACAAACTTGGTAGAGGATCTTGCGTACTTGCTTCCTGTAAGGTTTTATGAAATTCTGTGCATCAGTTGCTAAGGAGAAGTCAAAAATGTGTCAGCCAATCAGAGCCATTGACGGCCATATTTGATGACCGATCGGCACGAAAAACACAAACTTGGTAGAGGACCTTGAGTACTTGCTTCCTGTAAGGTTTTATGAAATTCTGAGCCGCGGATGCAGGGATGTCAAAAATGTGTCAGCCAATCAGAGCCCTCAGCGGCCATATTTGTGAAACGATCGGCATGAAAAACACAAACTTGGTAGAGGACCTTGAGTACTTGATTCCAGTAAGGTTTTACGAAATTCTGTGCAGCGGCTGCTAAGGAGAAGTCAAAAATGTCTCAGCAAATCAGAGCCATTGACGGCCATATTTGTTAAACGATCGGCACGAAAAACACAAACTTGGTAGAGGACCTTGAGTACTTGCTTCCTGTAAGGTTTTATGAAATTCTGTGCATCAGTTGCTAAGGAGAAGTCAAAAATGTGTCAGCCAATCAGAGCCATTGACGGCCATATTTGATGACCGATCGGCACGAAAAACACAAACTTGGTAGGGGACCTTGAGTACTTGCTTCCTGTAAGGTTTTATGAAATTCTGAGCCGCGGATGCAGGGAAGTCAAAAATGTGTCAGCCAATCAGAGCCCTCAGCGGCCATATTTGTGAAACGATCGGCATGAAAAACACAAACTTGGTAGAGGACCTTGGGTACTTGCTTCCTGTAAGGTTTCATGAAATTCTGTGTAGCGGTTGCAGAGGAGATGTCGAAAATGTGTCAGCCTATCAGAGCCCTCGGCTGCCATATTTGTGAAATGATCGGCACGAAAAACACAAACTTGGTAGAGGACCTTGAGTACTTGATTCCAGTAAGGTTTTACGAAATTCTGTGCAGCGGCTGCTAAGGAGAAGTCAAAAATGTCTCAGCAAATCAGAGCCATTGACGGCCATATTTGTTAAACGATCGGCACGAAAAACACAAACTTGGTAGAGGACCTTGAGTACTTGCTTCCATTCAGGTTTTATGAAATTCCGTGAAGCGGTTGCAGAGGAGATGTCAAAAATGTTAGAAAGTTAAAGGCAGACGACGGACGGACGACGGACGACAGACGACGGACGCCGCGCTATGACAATAGCTCACTTGAGCATCGCTCAGGTGAGCTTAAAACATATTCTGGAACATATCCTCATCTTTAATAATTTTATGTCTACATCACCTCGTCTTGTCTTGATCCGTTTTTATCAAACTATGAGTGTATGCTTTTCGTAATTAGATGGTGTCATTTGTGTGTCTTTTTTTTTCCTGTCTTCTTTGTGTGCGAATATCAGACTGAGTCTGTTTACGTCGTACGTGGACATTGAAATTGAATAATTTTGACTTTTCCCTTCATTTCTGCAGAGATGCGACAACCACCGATCATAGATTATTTCGAGGTCAATATACGTTATATTTATCACTTCGCCATAACACTTTCTAGATAGACATAACCTCAGACAGTGCATGTTATGTAGATATTGCTTTCATTTTCGTGTGTAAACATTGGCGGTGGATAAGTCTAGCCAAACAGGGAATGCTTACTCCTTCCGGGCACCTTGTCCCACCTCTAGCTTGCTAGGGGTCCGTCGATGCTCAATTTGGTGCTCTTTTGTGAGTGCTGTTGAGATTGTCAACACGATCTTCTTTATCTCATTTGTTCATCTAGTCAGAAGCGCATTTCAGAAATATGACCTTGAGTCTTGACCTCAAAGTTAGTCTCTATATTGTAAACAAAGTCAGGTTGGTGTGTACACATACCAAGTTTCAGTTACATCAGTGTATGTGTCGAACCGTTTCACCTTTAATAAACTAAAGAGGGGAACTTCTCCAAAGACCACAGTGAACACACAAGCTTGTTAATAAAGTAACAAGTGTACAAATTTTCTTTCATTATTTCCACTACATGCAATATTTGATAGATATAAAATCAAAACTTTCATAGATGATAAAATTTATTGAAATAATTTAATGAAAGTACACTCGTCTGAAATATGACTTTACATTATCACATTTCTTTTATCTAATAAACTCTGTTTAAAGTTCTCAGAGAACTTCTGACACCAATATAGCCACAGTGTTTGTTGTATCGCATATATACCGTGCTGTATTCATTCTAAGGCCTATTATCTAAATAAACTATCACTCTATTGACTCAAAAATACAACAAATTCAAAATTTACGTCACGTGATACACGTGTGACGTAGTACACATTGAGCCCACAGGCAGTTATCATAGCTTTATAAATAATACAGGAATAAAGTTACAATGTGTCGGGAATACGAAGTTTTGAAACCGAAGCTATAAATCACAATATGCCAAAATGTCATGTCCTTTTCTGAACTGTCCAAATATTAAAACATGAACTGAACTGTGTGAAATTTCAGTGATAAAAAAAATAGATGCCAAGTGTGTTGTCTGTGATCTTGACTTCTATATTATCAAAGGTAGAAGTTTTATAATTTTATTTATTTTCTTGGCTTACATAAGCCCCCCCCCCCCCCCCCCCAAATGTTTTCTGAAGATGAAATATCTCCTTGGTAAAAAGAATGACACATAAACAGTCGAATAGATATAATATTGAAATGTAGTTATTTGATAGACAAAGTTAACTTTACAAATAACTTCTTTTTTCGTGCATGCATACTACCAAAACGTCCTATTATAGAACTCAGTTAAAACATAGCCGTTAAATGCATGCATCTTAAAATGAAAATAAACACTCGCATAATGATATTAAACATATCTGATTATGTCCGATTCACAGTCCTACAGTCGGATAGGGACGCAAATTGAAAATGTATCACATTTCAAAATACAGTTTTATGGCACAAATTTTAATATACAGATTTTTTTTTCTTTTCAAGTTATAAACTACATATCAAAGCTGGGGGTAATAGTGGAGTTGCTTTTTTTTTTTACTAAAATGTTCGTTTTATTAAAATATCCAAGGCAGTGTAACAAAAATTACAAATTGATTTTATCCTGATCTTCTTTCTAGCAGTAATAATTCACGCATGCGTACTTGAAATTTTCTGTACATAACATCCATTCACATTCATATCTATCACGAGTTTGATATTGAAAGACTATAAGATGGCTTGCCTCCAGTTTCATAAAGGGTTGAACGATCTTTTTCCAAGAAAAAAATTAAATAACCCAAAATATGTGTAGATTGAAAGAGGCATGCCGGACCGCTTTCTATACGGCACCGGTTTTAACATTTAGAATGTTTCAGCTGGAAATGAATTGAATCTGTCTTTGTGTATAGTTCAAATAGTATCTAAGTATAATTGCTCCGCGCAAGTAAAGATTGAAAAAAAAGATAAGTAACAATAAATATAAGACAACATGATCAAGATCCGTAATTAAAGTCGGTCATGTAACCGACAACAAATTTTAGATTGTTTTTTTTTTTTAAGTTCCTTGCGAACTTCACATCATGAAATCATACAACACGTAACAACAACTACACATTACAAATCTAATACAATCGAATATCAATATTTTGCCAAATATATGAAGACATTTGATTCGATTTGAACAATCATTAATAAGATTCGAGTTTCAGCAATAATTGAGTCATTGTTAGGTAAATACACATACATGTAGATTATGAGGTAATGTTATCGGATACTGCAAATACAGTATCAATTCAAACTTCCCGCGCTTTTTTACTGTCGATCGTCGTGTGGACAATTCACCATACTGTTTTGTCACACAAAATGATTTCGTAACTTCTCTAATAAACGGAAAGCTCTAGAGATCATCTATCACTATGGTAACCTAATTTCTGTCAACGGGAGAAATCACGCTAAACCTATTTCTACTTGTAGTTCAACTATATCCATAAGACAGATATCGCGGGTCTTCTCTCCGCGTAGAATCTGATTGAGGTGATTATTTTTAGTAACAAAGGGTTTATCCTCCCCGTGGAGTAAGGACTTGGATATCAGATACTCCAAGGCTGACGATTTACCACCGGGATTACTCATTGCATCTTTTGAAGCTTTGGCACCTTTCATTATTGATTCAAATA
Organism: Pinctada fucata; assembly: GCA_028142955.1. Classification (NCBI taxonomy): domain Eukaryota; kingdom Metazoa; phylum Mollusca; class Bivalvia; order Pterioida; family Pteriidae; genus Pinctada; species Pinctada fucata. Next base: position 19,642,062 of record AP027106.1, read on the forward strand.
ATTTTTTCCGGAAAGTGGGAATATCGTCCGTATCCGGATCGTTATCTATTTCGCGGATCATATCCGCTTTAAGAGATTTCAGGTCAATTTTTCCGTCGTTCATATGATTTTCTTTCGCCTCTTGATCCTCACTGTAAGTTATTGTGGCTGTAGCGGTATGAGATTTTCCTCTCGGTCCTACGCTTTGCGCATGTCTGAAATGCTCGGATGAATACGGATGCTGTACACTCATCATTGGCTGATATTTATAGGTATCAGGATGGTGTATTGCTTGAGACATGCAGTCGTTTGTCTCTATAGAGTAATGACGGTTACAGTGACGTTTCTTCGGCGCACGCTGCATGTTACTTCCGCTCATAGTGCGCATGCGATAATCTACAGAGGGGTCTTGAGACATCTGATCCATGTATACATCGTCTGTTTGTACGCGAATCAAAGAGGGTGATGTGCGAGGCTTACAGAAGTTATCATCCTTTGAATTGTTCATGTTGAAAGCTATATCGCCTCCATTAGGGGAGTATTCCCTGTACTGTTTCATTGCTGTACTGCGCATTGTATTTTCATCGAGGGAGTTCAAGCTATTATCCGAGGAAGACCTGGCCATAGTTTGCTGTTTGTACATTTCAATCTTGCGTTTTTTTGGGTGATAAGAGGCAGACGATGTATAGTTCTGATTGGTAGCGCCGCGTTTTGTTTGTCCTTCATCAAAATCACCGGTATCATAGGGATTGCCATACGTATGCTGCGCGGGAACGCACCTGTCCGGGCGAAACGTCACTTCCTTTCGCTTTGGACTTTCTAGAGTGGTAATGTGTTTGAGAGGACAGGAGCAGCTTTGATAGGGACATATAGGCTCCTCTACATCCATGTTATACTCTGTCTGCCTGGATACATCACTGTCCCTCTGACTTAGATCCAAGGGTTGTTCCATTGTACGAGAAATATCCTCGTCTATGACGCGAAATCTGTGTTCTTGTTTTGACGCCGATGTAATACTGCTCACTCAAGACTTGTTGTTTTTATCTGTAAAAAAGGAGAACACTGACTGAATATCAACAGGTAAAAAAAAATATAAATAACTATGCAAGCTTAGATTTTTCATCACATGCACCTCACCTACCTTGTAAGTACCTATACATGTTGTAATTACACTAACTATGTCTACTTATGTCTACTTTTGTACGTACCTATATATGTTGTACCTACACTTTGTCTATTTATGTCTACTTTTGTACGTACCTATATACATGTATGTTGTACCTACACTATGTCTACTTATGTCTACTTTTGTACGTACCTATACATGTTGTACCTACACTATGTCTACTTATGTCTACTTTTGTACGTACCTATCTATGTTGTACCTACACTATGTCTACTTATGTCTACTTTTGTACGTACCTATCTATGTTGTACCTACACTAACTATGTCTACGTATGCCTACTTTTGTACGTACCTATCCATATTGTACCTACACTAACTATGTCTATTTATGTCTACTTTTGTACGTACCTATATACATGTATGTTGTACCTACACTATGTCTACTTATGTCTACTTTTGTACGTAGCTATACATGTTGTACCTACACTATGTCTACTTATGTCTACTTTTGTACGTACCTATACATGTACATGTTGTACCTACACTAAGTATGTCTACTTATGTCTACTTTTGTAAGTACCTATACATGTTGTACTTACACTATGTCTACTTAAGTCTACTTTTGTACGTACCTATCCATATTGTACCTACACCAACTATGTCTACTTATGTCTTTTTTTGTACGTACCTATACATGTTGTACTTACACTAACTATGTCTACTTATGTCTTCTTTTGTACGTACCTATACTTTGTCTACTTATGTCTACTTTTGTACGTACCTATCCATATTGTACCTACACCAACTATGTCTACTTATGTCTACTTTTGTATATACAGTCTGCAATTTTAATACGTTCTCTCTGTCAGCCATGCGAATGATAAAGTCATGTACGTATAATCATAGACAATTGCTTACCTATTACTTAAAAGGAAGGTTAAAACGGAAAAAGATAATCGATAATAGATGATGGCCATTGTCGATGACCTGTTGATATACAATATCATAGAACTTTTCTTGTTTGCTCATTGTCAAGTTTGATTCAGGACTGCGTCAGTGCTTTGAGGAAATGCATGTGTGTCATTGCACTGTGGACAACCAATAAGGGGGTGAGGTGAGGGCATTTTAATTCGTTTTCTTCCTTTCAATCTTATATTTCCATTTCTATAATCTTCAATGAAAATTCTTTAAGATTCGCCCAGTCTGCTTAAATAACTGACTTCGTTTTGCGTGAAGAACCCAGATGATGGCTGTACACGTAGGTAAGGCAAAAAATTACGAAGGGTGGGGTTTTCATAGAGGCCAATCTCTCTCTCTCTCTCTCTCTCTCTCTCTCTCTCTCTCTCTCTCTCTCGTCCCGGAAGTTATAAAAAAGTAGAGGCGTCTTAAAATTGCAGAGCTTTATTTATTGATTGAGACACCGTGTCTGTATATAACGGAAAGGCTGCAACCCCCCCCCCTTTCCCCTTACCGCCACATCGTCACATTACATCCCTTTTTCATAAAAAAAAAATCCTATACAAAATACAAACATTGAGTCTTTTAAACAACTATGGATCATGATTGCATTTTTGGTTAAGATCCTAGGTGGATCAAAAATGTAATCATGATATAACTACTAGTAGAACATAAAAAAACTTATCCTATTCTGATAGAATGTAGATGATACATGAACAAAGGATGATAGTAATAATAGTAAGTCTAGATATTCTGTAATACTTCGTTAAGAGAATATCTAGACTTACTACTATTACCATCATTTACTTCACACTGTTATCATGGTTATAAGTATGTTTGTCTATCACATGTTCACTATTAGGAATGGATTTATCTTTTTTTCCAGATCCTTCACATTTTATTTGTATCACGTTACACATGCTTATATTGAATAAATAAATCTTTAAACTAACAAAGAAATCTTCACTTCACATAGCAATTAATAAAACCATCGATATAAAATGTGAAGCGTGTGGCCTTTCTAATTTGTAATTATCACATAGTTTTTTTTACGACCAGTGAGAATGATATTTTTTTTAATGTCAAGCCAGACTATGACTTTCTTTTGTTTGTTTGCTTGTTAGTTTTTTTTTTAATTTATATATTTATTTTTGTCTTGAAGTCTAGATCTATATATTATGCTTTACATAATATTATGACTAACACTATAACAGACAGGGCAAAGAAAACCAGCTATCAGACAATATAATCGAACGATTTGCAAAGAAAACCCGTAATTTATAATCATTTCACTAGTCATAAAAGCGTTACAAAAATAGGACTTTACCTTGGAGAGATCAAAGCGTATATCCTATTCTCACAACATCATCTTACTATACGGTGATAACAGAATTCCAAGAATCTGGTATATTCTTATTTTTTCTTACGTACGTCTCTGTCTAGTGCCGATCAACAACTATTTATAACAACGAAAAAAAATTATAGCATTTTAAATACGAAAATACGTGTACGCAAACGCCTTCTAGCTTTGCTCCACCTCTTAAACTTTTCACCTCTAACCGGTCATTCACACGACGACTGGTGAACAGTTCGATCCTCCGCCAGCTCGTGGTCTATGGCGGAGAGAGTCTCTTTACCGGTAAATGAACTCGGTCGCTTTACTATAAACAAAATTATTTATTGCCACACTGTTAGTAAAGGATGTCTCTGAGTTTACTCTGACCATATAAAGTATGGTTCCACGCTATGTACAGTGAAATGACTCGAAATGGACAAAGGGTAAAATGGAATTAAATTTTGCAACTTTACAATCTGTGTGTTAAACTTTACTTAGAAAAGAAAAAAATATATATTATACATAATGAACGTAAGATTTTTAAAATAAAATGGGAAATCCATCGAAAAAATGTTCGTGAATGTTTTTACCAACTTTCTACCAACGCAAAATTTGACAAACCCTCGGCATAAAAGACACGGGAACAATGGATTATATATATATGTAATATTAGACGTTTGACTTATTGTCTGAGAATTGTAATTGGTTGATGTGAGAGTATAATTCACACTTTATATGACTGCACTGATTATGGGATAACAAGTTAAGATACATGCTACTGACAGACATGGACGTCAGAGATGACATTATCTGATGTTGACAGCAAGAACAATTTGTCTGTCACAAAAAAAGAGACAGTTTTAATTTCCAAATAAGAGTTTTACTTTAATTGAATCATACCGATACAGAACAGCGGTATGCCCCCATCCCCTTCTCCTTTTTATTTAAAATGATTAGACTCGCTGGACGTCGTATCCGCGAACTCGAAAATTGGAATAATCTCTCTCTCTCTCTCTCTCTCTCCTCTCTCTCTCTCTCTCTCTCTCTCTCTCTCGTGTGTGTGTGTGTGTAGATGGTGTGTGTGAGTATGTACACACATGTAAGATGTTGTTCTAATTGGGATTAGTTTGAGTAAAGCAAGTTTTTCTTTTTTTGCGATTTGTTTTGATACTAACAAATCTATAACGATCTGTATTCAACCGCAGAGAAAATTTGAGTATTTTTTTAATTTTGTCTCTTTATTTTCTTCATCAAATTTTGTCTATATATGTATGTTTTTATCTTTTTTTTTTTTTTTTTTTTTTTTTGTCAAAATACATTGATATCTATTTCTTAAACGAAATTACAAGTGATACGTGTGTTCTTTAGAGCTCTATTTGGAAAGATAAGTTTTTAAAAAAAAACCCAAAACAAAGGAATGGTTTAAGAATAGACTCTCCTAATAATGTAATAAAATGAACGGTCATTGAATAGGGGCTTTGACCGCGATGAACTCACCAGGCCAAGTAGAAATAAAAAGCATGATGTGGGATAAGTAGTCATTCTAAAGAATATACAATGGAGAGTTCAAATAGCGATCAGTGTAGTGTAATTGAAAAAGACAGATATCGGGTTCGATGTTTCGAGTTACGGGGGAGTAAAAGTTCACATCCCGAACACGATGATGTCAAAAACGTTGTTTTTATATGAAATAAATTTGTCTAAATTGATAAACTGATTTTTTTTTCATACAATATCTTTTCAGCTCTTTTCGGAAACATAGAATTCTCTTCCCCGATCGAAATAACTTAACAAAAAGATTTTGAACATTGACATTTTTAGCATGTTTAGGGTCTAACATGCTTACCTAAAAATTCAATAAATGGGCCTAAAAAGTAGACTATGGCGCGGAATGTGTGTCAAAATGATCACATTTCTGCCTAGGCAAAATTACTTTTGCCTAAGCAAAATTCCATTTTGCCTAGGCAAAAATAATTCTGCCAAAGCAGAATCCGATTTTTGCCTAAGCAAAATTAATTCTGCCAAGGCAAACATAGAATTTTGCCAAGGCAAAAATAATTCTTCCTTGGCAAAAATCGAATTCTGCCTACGCAAAAATGTGATAATTTTGACACACATTCCGCGCCATAGTAGACAGACAATCGGCCATATTTCAAAATTAAATGGATTATGGCGGATGATCCTTAACATTGGGAAGGTTTTGAATTTCAATTACTTTTAACATACATGTAATCTCGTGATAAAAGGTTTCATGTACTGTATATGTAGTAGTTACCATATACAATTTTATTGTTTATGTTGAGTATACTTATTTTAGAGAGATTCATATTTTAACGGAGTTAGCGCTGCTAAGACTGCGCTATAATTCAAGATTACGCTAAATCATGAATCTCTTATAGATTAATGTAGAAAACAGGTCAAAGCGCTTATAAAATAAGTACACGTGCAGTATAAAATTTCTGCTAATACTGTATGTGTATTATAAATCAGTGAAACGTTTCTATTTCATTTTATTTTTTAAATACTTGTATGTCCTAGGGCAGTATAATTCTTTGCCTTACAAGTCGTGATCGAACGACCCCTTCGAATTCTTTATTGTGAAACAGGAATTTGACCTTATGAGTTCAGATTTAAAACCGAGCAAACAAATAAACAAACAAAAACAAGAGGCCCATGGACCACAACGATCACCTGAGAACAGTGGAAATCTGACAGTGCATGATGTGGTACTTGGCTTATGATACACTTTCTATGAGAAATGTACCAACGATAGAAATCTTCATTATTTTCAAAATGAATTCTATACCTGTTTGTAGTATATTATAAATAACAAGAATACTTGTCCAAATTTGTGGATATATTAGTGTTTCTTGCGATTTGCTTACACAAACTTTGTTGGTTGCATAGGAAATGTGTTAACGAACGGATAGATGACAGACCCTATCGAAAAGGTATTATAGTATAGATAACCACGGACGGACGGATTGAGCCTTTATCTCAGATGAGCTAAAAGCCTTAAAACACATGAAAATTTGAACCTGCGCCCTTGCTCTTTTAATTTATAACTTTAGGTTAAAGATAGGTTTCCTCGTCATACCATAGTTTATTCATGTATGATATATAAAAGTACATTAGAAGTCCAAGGTATGATCTTGAATGTTGGCGAAGCGGTAGCAAAGGAGATATCGAAAATGAATCGGCCAGTTAGAGCCTTTTTCGACCCATCGGCACGTTAAATACTAACTTGGTAGAGGATCTCAAGTACTTGTTTCTTTTCTCTGCAACGGTTGCAAAGAGATGTCGAAAAGGCGTTAGCCAATCGGAGTCATTGGCGTCCATATTTGTTGACCGAACATGATAGATGACCAGAGTACGGGGGTCCCTGTAAAGTGCGAAACGAAACAAAAACGAAACGAAACAAAACAAATCGAACGAAACAGATCGAAACGAAACGAAACAGATCGAAACGAAAGGAAACAAAACAAAACGAAACGAATCAGATCGAAAC